>CATIWJ010351326.1:0-13994 GCA_949640765.1 Croton laevigatus | reverse complement strand
TTGTCTTCACACTTATTCATCTTACGTGCAAATGTTTTTTCCAAAATGATTCAAAGGTTTGAAAATGCAACATGTTTACATAGGGTATCTGTTTATAGAAGAGCTCCAACTATTACTCACCCCTTTTTTTTTTTTTTTTTTGCAGATGATAGCTTGATACTGTTTAGAGCCAACGTTGCAAAATCGTCCGAAGTTAGGATAATTCTCCAACAATATGAGATTGTTTGTGTTCAAAAGATCAACATAGACAAATTTGAGGTGTCGTTTAGTGTGAATGTTAAACCTTATACTAGACAAGCTATTGAAGCAGCTTTGTATTAATAGATTCAAGCTAGAGTCGTGAGATAGGGGTAAGGATGGTTGCGTAATGATGAGGTCTTCTTTTTAAGTGTATCTATAACTTATTAGTAAATGATTTCTTCTTTTAATTTAAATTCTACGACTTATCTATATATAAGTCCATATAAGTCCGTATTCTCTTTGAATTAATTGAAATGAGAAGCAATAGCTCCTTCTTCATATTTTCTTTTATTTTCAATAATTGGTTCATACCGAATTTGTTCTTAGTTTCCTTTATTTTTGTTATTTTCTTCTTAGTATCAAAGGCATTGGTCATCCCTGTTTCAACCCAAATCACAAAGTTTACGAAACACTCTAACTATAGAAAGTCAAATTCTCAAATTGTTATTCAAATCACAAATCGCTTTCTTTCTATTTTCATCACGTAGTTATGAAACATTACTTATTTTAGCTCAAATTATATTGGGAATAAATACAAAAGATTCAATTAATAGACTCTAGTTACATGTTTAGCCGAAATTAACACAAGAATATTAGATTTTATGATTCATAACTCACTCTAATTAGTTTGGAATCGATTGTTGTGTTGAGTATCCCTATTAATTTTTGAGTAAAATATTTTGCCCCATTTTTGAGGGGGAAAAAAAATTGCCCCTCCCTCTTCTTGTAAATCCTGGTTCCGCCATTGCCTTAATCTAGATTAGTCTAGAGCATTAAACGACTTTAAATGTATTCATACTTTGAGATGCTGAGTGAAAAATTGAAAAAAAAAAAAGGTAGTTATGATAATTTGAAATATCCAATGACCCATATTTAACGTATTTTAATTTTTGAAGTCCAACTATTTCTAGCAAAATTTATAAAATTCTGTTAATTGAATTTCAATAGTTCCATTCATACTTGTTGCTTTATTGGGCATAAAAGTTCGTAACCGTAAGAAGTTGTTTCTTATGCCAAAATATATTATCTACAAACTAGGTCAACAAGCTATGCTATTTATGGTACTTTTTCTTCTTTCTTCTTATATGAACCAATAGCGTTTGAAGTCTACACACTATATCAGACTAATCTGGTTTGGAACTTAAATTACATATAAAGTTTTTTGGTCATCCTCATGAGTGTGTTTAGTGGGGACTAAACTTGTGGCTCTTCACACAGGCCTAACCTGCGTGGCCAACTGAGTTACAATTTAGGAGTTGTTCGATGATCCTAGTGGACTAAATTCAGACTAAAAATAAGGCATCAGGTATTGTTAATAAAATTATTTCAAATATAATTAAATCATTTGATTGTTAGTTTTATTGTATATTATTTTTGACTTGTGCTATACTAAGATATAGACTTTAGGACTAAAATATTAAAAGAAAGAAGGGAATTAAACGCGTAAAGTTGGAAGCCTAAAACATTTGCTTTGGTAGCCTTAGAGTTGAGCGGGCTCTACTGCAACTTGTGGATATTTATGGTACTTTTCCAACAAAATCATATATATTATTATTATTCTCCTTATGCGTATATGAAGTGAGACAGATAGTAGATGTGCAACATTACTATTAAGTAAAATGAAATTAAGAGAAGAAATCAAGCATTTATTCTTATTGAATGAATGCAACAACTTGGGGATTTATCATACAATGCGAAAATAATTGACACCATTTCCTTATTTATTTAGAAATGAAACAATAAATGAGAATTCAATACAAATATCTTTTGACGCAACATGTCCTAATAGGTACTATAATAGCTATTAAGTTCATTTGGGTTGACCCATTCTTGCTTGGTAAGATTTCCCACTATATTCCTGTTCAAATGGAAAGCTCTTGCAAGAAGATCAAGATTAACTGAAGGAACAGCCCCAAATATAGTATTTGCTGAGGTCACTACTCCAGGATTTTGGCTATTGAGTGCAGCTAAAGCAACTGCAGGAACTTTGCCAATATTCATTTGGAAGTGAATGAGCCCAAATGGGAATACAAATACATCTCCTGGCTTTAGAACTTTGGCGAAAAGGCGGTGATTGGGATTTGAAGTGATGAAACCGGCATATAGAGTTCCTTCTAAGACAGTGAGGATCTCTGCTGCTCGTGGGTGGTTGTGAGGTGGGTTTACACCGCTAGGTGCAAAGTCTATACGAACCATGGATAGACTATTTGTGTTAAGGCCAGGAATTTCCTCTACTGTTAATAGATTTGTACGAACTCCAAGTTGCTGTGAGGTTTCTCTAGCCACGTTAAGTCCAGAGGAGGAAAAGTCGTCTGCTGTTACGTGCTCCGGGTTCTTGCAGAATTTTCCATTCACAAATACTACATGCATGAAACAATAATTAAATTATTGTGTTAATTGTTTTCATAAGATTAGTATTAAGTAAATAGCTTAAAAATAGAATCAACGCTCTACTTATTCTTTTCACATCTCAAATAAAAAATAAATATCATATAAAAAAAAGAGAGCTGCGAAGTGTACCAGCACGGAGAGGAAGATTTTCTCTCCATACCATTACGCTTCGTACCTTTCAATATTACCAAAAAAAAAAATCTTTTAAATCAGACAATGTAATTCCATATCCAAAGCGAATTTAAAAAATAATTAACAAAATAAGCATACCACCAGAGCCGGAGTCATCGGTTGCAACACAGAAGTCTTGGAGAGGACTCGCATCATAGGCTATTGCCAATGAGGAAGCCATAGCAAACACAGCAAGAGTTATGAGCAAATTAGCCATTTTCATAGTGATATGTATTTAGAATATTCTTGTGTTATGTAATGTTTATTTGTTTGGTAAGAGCTTTGATGAAAAAATCGTGCATGGCATGCATGGCTATTTATAGATACGGAGCTTAAGAAATTTCAAACTACATTGCAAGTTGGCATTGAAAGAACGTATCCCAATTTATTGTTGGATTTTGTTTGTTTAACTTAAATGAGACTGGTAATAGTATAGTTGGTAGAGATTCTTGAAAAAAAGGGCTATATAGTTTGGATTTCACTTTCTTCCCTAGGTTGGCTACATTTCGCGGACACGTAATTGTCAATTTTCGTGATTGTTTCGGTTTAGAATGCTCAATTTTAAATCATATCAATCCAAGTTTACAATAACTGATAAAATATTAGAGTCAAATGTACAGATGGGAGATTGGCTTTAGGAAACGTGAATCTAATATAATATAATATAATATAAAGCCTCAATCATAATATTATGAAAAGTTGGGATTCGATTTTTTTGTTTACCAATCAAGTTGAGATTCTTTGATTGCTAATTGGTTAGAAATCCCAATTTGGAAAGCTGTAATATAATGTAAATTAAAAAATTTTCTTAATGTGCAATCTTCCAACTAGGGGGAGTGGGGATAGGTGAGATAGTCGAGAACAATAGCAAGAACGCAAGCAGATCAGGTTCAAAGCTCCTCTGCAACAAAAAATAAAAATAAAAAAAAAACTTTTTTTTGAGTGTATGAGTAAAAATGCGTGTGTAATGCCTATGTCAAAAAAGGGGAAAAAAAAAAATCTTCCAACTAATGCAGTTTTCTTTGACCTGTAATTAGTCTTTAATCAAATTATCATGCTTGCTCTATCCCTTCACAGACTATCAAATTTGAACCTCTGATATGGCCTTAAACCATTCATTTTAACACACAATCCTTCTTTCAAACAACATTGTTATCTACCGAATCAAATTTATATTAGAAAGATTTATGAAATTTGTATTAGACTCAGAGAGGGTCTCCCCTTTAAAAAAAAATCTAAAATATTTAAATTTGGATTAGTGATATTTATAGTTAGGTATCTAAAATCTAGACATATATTTTTTTTAAATAAAAATTTCAAGTATATATCATGAATCTACGTATGAATATATGATACTAAAGAAGTAACTTATTATGGATGGTATATGAGGTTTACATAATTAAAAATGATTTTTCAGTAAAATGAAAAGACAAAAACCTGAAACTTATAAAATAAATTTTGAAGTTAGCTGAAAACTAGAATTTTAGTTCAAAATTTTAATAATTTGAGTTGTCAAAATTTAAGCATATCTATTGGAGTTGAATCTGTCTCCTAATGGTTCTTTTTCATCTATTGGGGTATTACATTGACAATCAAATTTTACACTAAGAATAAAAGCTTTCAAATTTAATAATCTTCATGCTCTCTAAAGTTTTTTCCTCTCTTTATAATATAAAGTCTTTGTTTTTTTTAGCTTTCAAAAAATCAATTTGTTTGAAAGTTTTGTCTTCATCAACTTAAATATTTCCAAAAATTTCCTTTTTTTACACTCTTATTTTTTGAAACTTTTTTCCTGAACTTACTTTTGGGTATATCTCTTCCCTATTCTAGATTCATTTGTAACCTTTAGTGTATGAGCAATTTTCTACATAAGAAAATCTATTTGAGTTGAACATTTGGGATAAAACTCTGGATAAAAGTTAGCAACCTACCTATTTGGTGAGTAAAAGTCATGTGAATTTTCTCTCTCTCTAAAACAGAAGGAAGATATTATTTTGGACCTGTAAAATTTGAAGGGTGTATGAATCCAATATAGATTGAAAAAAATTAGAAAAATAGGGATTCACGGAATGCATAAAATGTTTAAAGGAGTCGCTACTTTAATTTATTTTATAGAAGGAAAATTAAAGAAAAATCTACAAAGTAGCTCCAATTAACCCAAAAGGTAAAAACTAATTTTCTTACAAAAAAAGCACTAATTTTGAACCAAAGTGGACTAAGAGACTAGATTTTTAGATGTAGGGTAAAAATAGTGGAGAAAAACAAATTATTTTGAAGAAAAAAAAAACCCATTTTGTAAAGAACTCAAGGATTGCTTGGATTTTAAAGGATTAAAAAGAACTCAAGGATGTGGCTTTGTAAAGAAATATGCAATTTGATTGGCAGATGAAACAGGCATCAACTTGAGCAACCCATTTTGTATATTCTCTCTTACAACATGACAATTAATTTCTAAATGCTTTGTTCTCTCATGATAAACAGGGTTGTGAGCAATATGTTGAGCAGACTTATTATCACAGAATAACAATGTAGGCAAAGAAGGAGTGATATGTAAGTCATGTAGAAGGTAAACTAACCACTGAAGCTCACAAGTTGTAGTAGCCATAGCTCTATATTCTGCCTTAAAGGAGCATCTTGAAACTGTATTCTGCTTTTTGGTTTTCCATGACATTAATGAAGAACCAAATAATACACAAAAACCAGTAAGTGACCTCCTTGTTGTAGGACAAGTGGCCCTATCAAAATTTGAAAAAGCTTGAAGAGAGAAAGTAATGTTTGCTGCATAGAAGAGGCCTTGACCAACAGTACCTTTTATGTACTTCAAAACTCTATGTGTTGCATTCATAAGCTGTGGAGTTAGACTGTCTTAGTACTGGGCAAGTTGTTGAATAGAATATGATAAATTAGGCCTAGTGTTGGTAAGATACAATAATTTCCCAACAAACTGTTTATATTCAGTTTTATTTTCAAAAATCATAAAATCAGAATCTTAAGCAGGTAGCTTAACTGTGATTAGAGTAGTAAGATGTTTGCAATCTATGATTAGTAGTTCTAACAACTTCAAAACCAAGAAAGTACTTAAGAGGACCCAAATTCTTTATTGTAAACTTATTATGAAGAAAGGATTTGACAGAATTAATGGCATTTAAATCATTACTAGCAAGCAACACATCATCAATATAGACTAGTAAAGCAATAAAAGAATCACTTAGGCTTGAATGAACCTTGAGAAAGAAGTGACTGTGTTAACTTTGGATTCCATTGTCTACTTGCTTGTTTAAGTCCATAAAGGGACTTATTCAGTTTGCACACCTGTTGACCATTAGATGAAGAGACAAAAAATACATCTAGTCCTTGTGGAAGAGTCATGTAAACCTTTTCATCGAAATCCCTATGTAAAAATGCATTGTTGATGTCCAATTGATGCAAATGCCATTGTTTAATTGCTGCAACTGCTAAAAGAGTTTTGATGGTAGTAATCTTGGGAACATAACTAAAATTATCTATGTAATCTACTCCTTCCTGTTGAGTATATCCCTTGGCAACAAGTCTTGCCTTGTATCTTTCTAAGGTACCATCACTATTGTGCTTAACTCTATAAACCATTATAGCCAATGGGTATTTTCCTAGAGGGCAAAGGAATAACAGTCCAAGTATTAGTCTTATCAAGTGCTACTAACTCAGCCTTCATTACTTCTTTCCATTAAGAATACTTAGATGCTTGATGATATATTTTTGGTTCAATGATGGAATCAATAGTAGAAATATACGAATGATAAGAGGAAGAAAGATTATGTAGAGAATATGATGCAGCCAAAGAATGAGGATAAGAAAATGATTTTGACATTTGGTAACACTGAAAATAAGTAAGTTTGGAAGGAAGTTTTCTGTTTCTAGTTTATTTTTTTGTGATGGGGCTGGAACGATAGGTTGTGAAGGTGAGATAGAAGTGGATTGGACATGTGGTGAATGTGAGGTAGAAGTTGACTCAACAGGTTGTGGAGGTAGGTTAGAAGTGGACTAAACTGGTTATGAAATAGGAAAAGTAAATTCCAAAGAAACCAGTGTTTTAGAAGAAGAAAAGGGAAATTCTTTTTCAAAAAAAGTAACGTGCCTTAATATCAAAAAAATGTTGGTTTGTAGGTTAGTAAAGACCTCTTTGTACCCTGCTTAAATCCTAAAAACACTCATTTATAAGCTCTAGGATGAAATTTGGTTCTATTTTGGTGTAAAGTAAGAGACAAACATAAACAACCAAGTACCCTTAAATGCTTGAAAGTGGGAGCAAGATGATGAAGTTTTTGGTAAGGTGTAGAATTGGCTAAGACTGGAGTAGGCATTCTGTTTATTAAATAAACAGCATGAGAGACACACTCTTCCCAAAAACCAATAAGAACATGGCTTTGAAACTTAAGAGCTCTAGCAACATTAAGTATATATTGGTGTTGTCTTTTAGCTATACTGTTTTGTTTAGGGGTTTCAACACAAGAGGTTTGATGAATGATACCATGAGTTTGGAAAAAGGTATGAAACTGAAATTCATTACCATTATCATACCTAATTATTTTAATGGTAATATTGAACTGATTTTGGACATAGGCATAAAAAATGGGTATAATGGTTCTTACTTCAGATTTGGAAGAAAGAAAATAAACCCAAGTATATCTACTAAAATCATCAACAATGGTAAGAAAGTACTTATGACTATGAATATTTGTAGCTGTTGGACCCCAAATATCCATATGCACAAGATTAAAAACGGTATTAAAGGTAGAGGAACTCAAAGAAAATGAAAGTTTTCTTTGATCAGTAAAATGACAAATGTCACAATCAATACAATTAGATTTAACATGGATACAAGGATCAATAACTTGCAACTGCCTTATTCTGCTAAAAGAGGGATGACCTAGCCTAAGATGCCACAAAGATATAGAAGAAATAGCATCTATTTTAAAATTTGAAGACAAAGAATTAACATCGGAAAAAGAAGTATTTAAGCTTGAAAAGTGATACAACCTATCACATTTCTTAGCTAATCCAATCAGCTTTTGAGTAAGGGCATCTTGGAAACACAAGTGGATGAATAAAAAGTCAAGGTATGGTTAGGATTTTCACTTAATTGGCTGACAAAAATGAGATTAAATTAAAAAGCTGGAACAAACATAACATTATATGGGGTTAAGTGACTATTTAATTCAACATCACCATTATGAGTAACTAGGACTAAAACATCATTAGGCAATTTTACAAAGTGATTAAAAACAGGTGTACATGTTTTAAAATAGGCTAATGAACATAAAACATGATCAGTTGCACCAATATCCATAATCCAAGAATGCACAATATGCTTTTGGGAAGTAGAACAAGAAAGAGAAATACTTGCAATGTCAGCTTTAGTAAGATCAGTGATATGATCAACATAAGCACTAGCAATTATTGATGACTGAGATGCAGTTCGAGGAATTAAAGTCAAGAGTTGATTATATTGGTCCCTTGTGAGAGAAACACTGCCATTAACTTAAGCAGATAAAGCTCTAGAACTAAAACTAGCTTGCATATATGGAGGCTCATAAGATGCACTATAAGTAAAAGAATTAACAGAGTTAAGTTGGCTACCAAAAGAATACTACTAGGAGTTTTGATTAGGATAATCAATACCAGAAGAATAACCAGAAGGCTTAGACAAATTAGTGTGAGAAGTTTGATTAATGGCTGAATGTTGATAACCATTGGATCTTGGATGAAAAACATATCCAAGAGGATAGCCAATCTTTTTATAGCATTTGTCTTCAGTATGACCAAACATATTACAATAGGTGTAAAGAGGTCTATTTCTAGAATTGCCATAAGGATGAAAGAAAAGCTGCTGAAGTTTAAGGATTAAAACCTCTAAGTCTAAATTGAACCTGACCTTTTGGCTTAAAACTCTTTTGAGATGCATTAAGCATTGAACATAGCATTTGACTGATTTTCAGTAGGTAAACCAGACTCCAAATTGGGAAAGGAAATAGGAACATTTACAGATTCACTAGCCAACTGAAGCTCAGATTGAATGACAAGAGCAAAAACTTTGTTAATAGCAAGCAAAGGTTCAATCAATATTATCTGTGACCTAACCGTCTTGAAGTTATCACTAAGCCCTCTCAAGAATCGAAGAACATAATCAGAATTTTGATAATGATGAATCATATTGAGAGCATTACAAACAGAATCAGCACCACACACACAACTCAGAATGGGTCTAAGATTAACAAATTCATCCTAAAGAACCTTTAAATGAGTGAAATAATCCGAAACAGACAGATTACCTTATCTGTGATTATAAATCTCATTTTAAAGATCTGAAATTCTAATAAAATCAGCGTGCGAGAAATGCTTTTTGAGATCTTTCCATACATTAGAAGCAAGATCCATCCATATGACACTAGAGGCTATCATCAGAGAAATAAAGTTCATTAATCATGATAAGACCATCGTATCACAACGAATCCAAGAGGAATGTAAAGGATCAGTGGTCACCAGCTTAGGAAGAGAACTGTCGATGAATTGAAGCTTGTTTTTAGACATTAACGCCATTTTTATGGCACGAGACCACGAGTGGTAATTAGAATCTTTAAGAAGATTAGTAACCAGAACTAATGAAGGATTTTCATTAGGATGAAGATAATACGGACCATTTAAAGAGATGTTGTCAGAAGCTATTTCTGAAATCTGAGAAAGAATCTTAAAATCAAGAAAAGAAAGTAGATATGATGAACAAATCAAAGAAGGAACACCAAGAATTCACAGAAATTGCAAAAGAAATCAAGTAGATATGACAAAGAACATCAATAATCTCGGTTACCTGAAAAGTTGTAGAATCTGCTCATTAATTTCTTGTATTTCTTTGGTAACCGTTTTTCTCTGCTTTGATACCATATTAGATTTAGAGGAAGGTAAAGTAAAGTTTAATTGAAAGTCAATTGAGAGTACAAAAAGATTATATATGGTTACAGTATAGTTAAAGGCAAATTACACAATAAATACCATTATATTGTAATATTTGCAATTCACTCCTGTTACATACTCAATTTGAATTCGAGATCATAGCAAATTCAACAACATTCTAGTGTACTTGCAATATGCACCATCTAACAATTCAAAATAAACATAAATTTTTTTATGTCTAAAATTAAAGACTTTTAATAATACAAGTTGGCCATTTTAACCTCAATTAAAAAAAAAGGCAAATCTTATTCCAATATTTATCAAAACGCAAAGTTGCTATTATAATTATGATTACATAAATAAATTGCTATTGCTATATAATAATTTGTTTTAAATTGAAATAAAAAAAATGTATGTTAAATTGCTACTGCTATATACTACCTCCGTTTTTTTCATTTCTTTACACTTCAATAACATGTTCCAGATGTTTTTTTTATATTTAGTTTGATGGGTTAAATTAGGTAGATTAAAGTATATTTAAGTTAGTTATAAAATATAAATACTATACTTAAGTTATATATAAATAATAATAAAAAATTGAAAACTAACCACATTTCTATACTTAGAGAATTGAGAAATATATAATGAAATGGAAATATAAAAAATGAAAAAAAAAGGATGTAGTAATATAACAATTTGTTTTTAAATGGCCAGCTAAGAAGATGAAGGACATGAAGCCTATTCTCACTACTAACTTTTGTATGTTGGCAAAACATTTTAATTTTTTGAAACCCAAAACTAGACTGTTCTCTTTCTTTTGTCATTTTATTCTACTTGCCTTAAATAAAAACTACATATGGAGCTATGGTTTGATTGATTGATTGTAAATTTTGTTTGAGCGAATTCAAATTCCATTATTTTTTCAACAACCAAAGAATCAATATTAAATTTTCTTCAATTAAAAGAAAAAAAAGAGAGAGAGATATTCTTAACAGATTTAAGATAGTTGTAGTTGTTTTGAAAATAAGACTAGCTTTGATGCTTCAATGTCAAAAATGAAAAGAAATTATCAAAATGGAATATATGTAGATCAATTTATAAGAGTAGAAGAGAGAACAATGCGAAAATATGGAAAGCAAGCTCGACAAAGGGATTATGGCCGACCATCCTGCCCACCCCTGACTCGACCCTTGGCATCATGTCCACCCTAGCTCTTATAGTGGAAATTTCTTAACCCTATGATAAGGTTAATTGGAACTATTTTTTGTGAGATACTTTGGGGTTTGTATTTTTATTATCAGTGGATAATGTGGATGATACTCTGCGTGACTATAATACATTATTACTTTATGTGAAATATTGAGTTTATTGGTTTGATTCAATAGGGTAGGGAAATTCATTAAGGTGACTCTTTGTCACCATATTTATTTTCTGTATTATGAGAACCTGTCTACTTAATTCAGAGACATTGAGGGAGGGGTTGGATTCACGGAAAATATGAGTGGGGTCAAAGTATCTTAAGCATTCCCATTTGTTTTATTTTGTTGACGACCCTCTTTTCTTTTTTAGAGCATCTATGGATGAATGTCCCAATGCTAAAAATTTATTACATGAATATAAGCAGTCATTTAGTTAGATAATCAATCTCTCTAAATACCTTGTGATGTTCAATCCAAATATTACATATAATGTTAGACAAATTTTAATTGGAAGTTCTCTATTATTTTGGGAATAGAAAGATACTTGGATCTTCCCTCTTTGATTGATAGGGAATAAAAAGCATAAGTTTTCTTTTATATGTGACAGAATGTGGTATTGTATGAACTATTGTGAAAAAAAATTTTTTTTTTTATCATAGGAGAGAAATTTATTATAATCTTTGTTCAATATTTGTCCATATATTTTATAGGGTATCTCTATCACTTCTTTTCATTTGCGACATATGGTAGAAAATAATCAACACTGTTTAAAAGGCTGATAACGGTGGGGCAATCTTAAGTGTCATTATCCACAACTGAGGACCGAAGTATGGCCAAACCCATATCCGACCAAAAGCCTTAAAATTTTAATTTAAAAGCATACATATATAAACAAAATTGCTAAGTAAAAATTTCTTTTAAATTCAAATTAAAAATAATAAAGTTTTTACAAGTCAGAAATTAATCGAGAATAGTATGACTAAAGAACTAAAATACCATCTAACTCTACTTGATGTTCGGCCTTAGAAGAAACAAATTGAGCCTTGCCTTAATAAAATGCTAGAAACCCAAAAAAAAGTTTAATAAAGTGTAAGCATTAAATATAGATGCTCAGTAAATTTCATATTAGATAGTGAATTAATTTCAAAGATGATCAAATAAAATAAATTGCAAACATCTAATTGTGTTAGGGCCAACCATTATCCAAGCTCCCACCGTTATACCCCCACAAATGTCAAAAACAAAAAATCTAAGTTCCTCCACCAATAAAGAAAATATATCCAAAGCTAAATTTATCAATCATAAATCAAATATTAACCCTAGACACACCTTCAAACAACACAAATGCTATCACATATATCAAATTACATCACAAACCTATCACGCACGCTTATATTTCCTATCTTTTAGATTAACAAACAATGCTAGGGTCAAGAAGAAATATAATATTCAAGATAGAATGATAATATACGAGAAAGGAGTATAATATATAATAACCTAGTAGTCTAATATGAGCACAACATAAGTAATCAAATACACTTATGAAACTAATCTCGGTTTCCAATGCTAAAAATTCACGGGTTAAGCTTTGAGTGTTCATAAAAAACCACCCTAAATGAATAACATACGAGTTAAAGACGACATGATAGAAATACAACCTACACTATGTATGAAAAAATGCATGAGGTGTAAACATGCATGGACTAATGTCACGATCCAAATTTGGGGTTAATAACCGGTGTGTAACCAGACCGAAATCTGACTACACAATCTTTAAAATAAATACTAAAAAGCAAATATACAAAAATCACTCTGTAAAAATTTCTTTAAATTATAAATATAAACTGAAACAATATATTTTTTACAATCCGGAAATCAATTTAGAATACAAAGACTAAACAAACAAACTAACTAAACTTAACTCGATTCGTTGCTCGTCTCAAGGAGAAAGAATACGACCCTTACCTTAGCGGAATATCGAAAACCTGCAAAATAATCTATATAAGTGTAAGCGTTATATATAGTTGCTCAATAAGTCCATGAATGATAGAGAAACATTTCTATCAACAAAACTAAATATCCAAATAAATATATATCAAATCACAAACAATGCAAACATGATGTTGTGTGAGGGCTATCAATTTTCTGAATACACTCTTGCCCTTATTCCACCAACCAAAAAAAAAATGTATATATAACAAGAATCATCCCTTATTTCAACTACAAGAATCAAACAGCCTCAGCCTCAATCACAAGTATATATCAAAATCAAAAGTCAAGAATCTCATTGCCCTAGAATTTTCCGTCCCTATATGACACACTATCGCATATCACAAGTAATAACAATTTCAAAATATTCAATAGATTATAATACAACCACACACGTTTTTATGTCTTCTAAAAACATGTGGGCTAAGGTCAGGGGCGGACCCACGTTGTGCCTAGAGTGGGCTTCCGCCTACCCTCACTTTTTAAATAATTTGAAACAGCCAACTTCAATATGAAGTGCATTGGCCTGGTAGTAGGGACTTTGGCATAGGAAGCTAACTTCCATGGTTCAATTCCCAGCTACATTAATGTCAAGTTTAATTTTTTTTTTTCTTTTCCCATCTTATTCATGTCGAATCCCAGCATTTTTTTTTTCTTTTCCCATCTTATTCATGTCGACTCCCAGCATTTTTTTTTCTTTTCCCATCTTATTCATGTCGAATCCCAGCCACTTTAATGCCAAGTTCAATTTTTCTTTTTTTCCTTTTCCCATCTTATTCATATAAATTTGTAAATCTTAACTTTAATTTTGGTTTATAATTTACTTTTATCTCTTAAATCCTCCCTCCAACCCCCCCCCCATATATATATATATATATTTTTTTTTTTTTTTATTTTATTTTTTTTTGCCCACCCTCACATAAAACTCTAGGTCCACCCCTGGCTAAGGTGATAAAAGAAATTTATAGTATTATATATATATATACCCAAGTCGAATCCCAAGTGTTGACCAAGAATCATCATAAATGAAAAATATACTAATTAACTTGACATGATGGAAAACAATCTATCATGTAT
>CATIWJ010351293.1:0-10214 GCA_949640765.1 Croton laevigatus | reverse complement strand
AGGCTCAACCCACATTTTTGAAAACAATATTAAGGATTCAGTAGTGTTCATAGCTTTGACATAGCCAGATATAAGTGTCGTCCATGAAATCTCATCTCTGTATTGCATTTTGTCGAACATTTGGCGGGCGGCTTGCAAACGGTCAGTTTTGACCAAGTGCTTCAATTGGGAGTTGATTTCGAACATGTTTATGGTATTTGATTTTGGACATGACTCAGCAGAAAAATGGTCTCTATAATCAACGCAAGCTAAGCTTGAAGCTGTAGACAATCTTCTTTGGTCATGCAAGCCTCCAGTCCCAACAGTAAACACTGTTACCGTTCGGCCATTCCTTAAGATCTTCTGCACAGGAGCTTGCCCAATTTTTCCAAAGATGATTGCCTACATAAAATCACTACAAGTGAAAAAGGATCACATGAATAGATAATATAAGGTTTTACACAATATATTGTCAAGAAATTTAAGCTTTTCGTAAATAAATAACCATATTCACCATTTGTATAGAATACTATACTAATATTTTCAAAAACTAACATTCAATAACTGAACACTAGACATTGAATACCTTATAAACACTATGAAAACCCCAACCTTTCTTAGGATCAACGCCTTGGAATTTCATCTCAGGCCTTTCACCAAGAACGTCATCAAAGTCCTGATCCAATTTAACATCATTTGAAATTATTCATTTCCTCCATTAGGCGACGAAGTTGAGTACCATGATCTCAAGCCTCGTTGCAAAGCCACTGCTACAATCACACACCACAAAAATAAGCAAAGAAAAACCAACTCAATTATCAAAGGAACAACACCCATTTCAATTTAATACTCAAAAGATACAAACTTCACTAATATTTTTGTATTGTCCATAACCTGTTCGATAGAATGTCTCGAAGAACAAAATTGCTCCACAAGTGCAAATTAAGCACAATTACTTCAAGAAAATGAATATTTACATATATAATTGAAGCCCAAAAATTTAGTCATACACATAAACACGTAAGCTCGAATACCAAAGATATATGCATACACATAGGGGTGATCATTTTCGGTTCGGTTCGAAAATGGTAAACCGAAGGACAAACCGAACCGATGATGCTAAAACCGAAGTGTAACCGAACCGAAAATTTTGGTTCGTTTTTTGTTCGGTTCAGCCAAAAACCGAAAATCATAATCCACCTAAAATTACACAGCAAACAGCACATGATTATTTCAATTTGAAATTCATAAACAGCACCTACATCCAAACTGCAAAATCCAACAAATGCACCCTCCGAAATCCATACAAATCAACAATAGAATCAAAATCATCCAAATTCAAAAGAACATAAAATTTAAAAAAAAAAAATCACATGAAATTTATTGTAAGTTAGTTAATCATTACAAGAACAGGAGAGACATATAAATCATAGCCACATTCCATAGCTTTAGGAAGAAAAAAATTTCTGTCAATGCAATACGTTCCATTCCCACTGGACAAATAAATTCTCTACTCTGCAGTATCTCAGCAACAACTCAGTCCTTATCTAAATAAAAAAGAAAATCCCACATAACAGTACTCTCGAAACCAGACTCAATCACAGAGTCAAGGTCATCAACAATGTCGGGACGAGAAACTAAAACACCATCTACTGATATATATATATATATATATATATATATATATATATATATATCTAATAGGAAAACTCTACGTTACCAAGTACATAGCTTTTGCACATACTTCTTGTTCTTTTTCAAACTTTTTTTTGTATATAGTTTTTGGAGAAGCCTGGATATAATTTTTCTCAAGCTTTCATTAAAAAACCAAGCCACAAGATATATATATATATATATATATATATATATATGTATGTATATATATTATACAGCCCAACATGCAATTTAAGAAACAAATACATCAAAGGAATTTTTCTCTAATGTTCATACCTCACATTTAAACAAGAAACTACCACCCGTCAAGCCGCAATTTTGTTCTCAAATTGACTGCAGCATGACCAGGTGTTTGTTAAATATAACTGCAACATTCAAACAAAAACAGAGATAAGAGTTAAAATACTAAAGTCACAAATTCCACTTTTTAGTTTCTGGTCTCTATTTACAATTACAAGTTTGAAAGAAGAACCAGATTGAAGAAAGATTTCTTCAATAGGCAAAATTATAAGCAATAAGTCAATAAGCAAACACACCCATAAGAACATATGGTAAGTTTAAAGTTCTATCCTAACAAAAGAATAGGAAAAGCAACCAACTTTGAAGGGATTACATAATTTCCTCAACGAAAAACATGTATATAGATTATTACATTGATGTAGAAGTTGTAATGTAGGCATGTAAGGACCATCACGAACATTGAAAAACAGAGGAACATTGTTCACCATAACCAGATTCAGATTGCAACCAAAACAACAACAACAACAATAACATAATCAAATAAATACAAGCAAAAATTAAGAAACCCGTTTCAGAAAAAGGATTAAACATACCATTTACAAATAATTAAAGGGGATTTCTTGGGAAGCAAATCGTCCATAACAGGTTCAAGCCCTGGCTACTGCACTGAGAACAATTATAAAAAAAAGAATCAGTGAAATTAAAATTTACAGTCTGAAATTGTTTAAGATGAGTAGAAAAACCTGACCTCATAAGCAATACTCTGGCGAATTTTACGCTGCACAGATGCCTTAACTTGGTTCTGTGAAGATACATCTTCAGATGAAAACCTAATAATACTAAATAGTTAATCTATGAACAGAAATTAAAGAAGACCGGTAATAGACACTTACCTACTGATGGAGGAGAAGCAGCAACTCAACTCCGGCGGGGATGGTGACTGACGGCAAATAGAAGAGAAAGAAGAAGAAAAACAAAGGAAGCCACTTCAACTGCAGCCTTTCGAAGTTCTAAGGGGCTTACCGGCGAAGGAGAGGGAGTGGCGGCAGTCGCAGTGGCTGGAGGTGGAGGACGAAGGACGGGAAGCGAGGCGGAGAGGCTAGCGTTGCGTTGAGAGCAGCGGCGGCAGGGGAAAAAAATGCACGAAGGAAAATGAGAGGAAACGAGGAAAGCGAAAGTGCATAGTTTTAGACACTTTGTAAAACGGCGATGTAATGCTTCGGTTCATCAGTCGGTTTCGGTTTCCAGAGATTTTTTCGGTTTTCAGATTTTAGGGACCGAAAATCGAACTGAATTTATCAGTTAACCAATTTTCAGTTTGGTTTCGATTTGGTTTCGGTTTGGTTTTCAATTTACCGTCTTTTTTGCTTCCCCTACATACACATACAAGAGAAGCAAGATGACCTTCATGTGAACTAGGCGATGTGGAAGAAGAAGACGAAAGGAGCATCCTGGTCCTCCCATTGTAAATAAACTGGAAAAATCATACAACAAAAATATTATTAATACTATTATGTTTCAATTGAGATTATAAATTTGAACTGCAAGTCTTATTTCTTCAAATAAACAAAAGCCAAAATTAAATTAAATTAAGCATAATCAAGAAAGGGAAAAAAAATAAAGATAGGAGCTTTACTTACCACTCCAAAGCAGGACTATGTTTCTGTGCACGAGTGAGATGACACAAACTTAATTACCCAACCGATCTCCGTAAACCACTCCTAAAGGCCATAAGCTTCACTTTTTATAAACGCTTTTTTCTTTTTCTTTTTCTTTTTTGTTCTTTTTATGTTAACTCCACATATGCAAGTAGCGTTGTCGGTCCTATGCCCGAATAAAGTATGAGGGTTACGGTAAGTTGGCGGCTAACCTAAAAATCAGTCAAACTTTCTGTTGATCCTCTAAACAATCATTATATCATTGGAACATGCCCACCTAGGCACGTGCTACATCGACACCCAGCTATAGTGTTAAATGGGTAAGGGGTTCCACCACATTGCCGACTAGGTGTCTTAGAGTATAAGCAAGGTTCTATGCCATGGAAGGGTATGGGTAAAGAAGCGAGTCCCACCACATCAGCATCCGCATGTGGTGCTAGACAGGAAAGGGCTATAGCATCATGGACGGATGCAACTAAAGAAGCTAGTACATGGGAGTCGCTTAAGGTTAGAGAGTTGGAACATTGGTACATTGACAGGGAAGTCTACAGAACTTGTTGATACTCTGAAAAGAAGGATTGTAGACATATCTTGTTTATAAGAAACTAAGTAAAAAGGTAATAAAGCTAAAGAAATTGGTAATTCAAGTTATAAGCTATGATATTATGGTTTGGAAACCAAAAAGAATAGAGTGGGCATTATTATTAATCCTAAGCTTAAAGACAAGGTGGTGGAATTAAAGAGATTAGGGATAGAATTATCTCTATTAGACTTATATTGGGAGATGATACTATTAATGTCATAAGTGCATATGCCCCTCAAATAGGTCCAAATGGAGCTACCAAGGATAAGTTTTAGGAGGAGATGGATGAGCTAATGCATAGAATCCCCGATGATCAACAAATTTTCATTGGAGGGGACTTAAACGGGTGTATTAGTAAAGATAGTAATAATTATTACAGTGTTCATAGTTGATATGGGTTTGGGACCAGGAATGAGGAGGGAAAAAGCATTGTGGAATTTGCTGTGGCTTATGATTTAGTACTGGCAAACACGTGTTTTGAAAAGAGGAAGTCACATTTGATCACTTTCAAGAGTAGACAAATCCAAAGCCAGATACGACACACCCCAAAAATACATACATTTAAGCATTCCATATGTTGTTCTAAGTTCATTTAGGAACTAGTAAGCTAAAAGGGCGCATCGGGACCTAAAGGGGATTTTTGCAAAAGTTAAGCACCTAAAGGTAATTTTGAGAAAATTTTCTGAGGTCCCTTAATAATATATATATATATATATATATATATATATATATATATATATGGTTAAGAACGAGTTCTAAGGAAAAATCGGGTCGCAACGGTGTATCATGAAATTTTCGAAAATGCACCTACGGAGAGTTACGAAAGAAATTCCAATGAATGACCATTTTGTAAACATTTTTATCCAAGAGCGGGTTATTTGGTGAGTAAGCAAAGTTGGAGGGTGTACTTGGTGACCAAGCAAAAAATTGTGCACATAGCCATTTGGCTAAATCATGGTCATTGAATTATTTTAGGTTTGACAAATCAAGACCATCTAAAAATAATTTAATTAATTAAATGAAAAATCAAAAATATCAAAGCCAAAAGTGTTCTTGAAATTTAAAGAACACATAACATAAGAGCAAAAACTCCTCTCTTTTTCTTCTGGTGTGACCGAACCACCATCGTCAAGGTAATGAAGAATTTTCAAGTTTCAAGTATGATTTTGCAAGGAAAAGCTTGATTTTGAGGTGAGGATTTCATATAACTCTTATTTCTTTCATTTGATTAGTTATTTGAGTTATATCAATGATGAAAGATTGATGGAAGATGAAGAACATATGGGTTTTTAAAAGAAAATGGTTGATAATGATAGAAAATGACAATTATATGTAGTAATAAGTGTAAAAACTTGATTAGTAGCTAAAAATAAGATAGGAAGTAGTAAGAGTATATGGTTAGAGTTTATGTTCATAACTTAGGGTTTGTGTTCTTATAGTAAATCAAGAAGAAAAGGCACAAGGAAAAGGGAAAGAGATAGATTAAGCGAAAAAAGTGTAGAACGAAGAAATTAAAAGCTTTGGTACTTTAACCATTGTTTCCAAATTTTGAGTTTTCTTAAGTTTGATGTTTATGTGTTGTTAATGTTTACAATTTATGTTGAATACTAGAAATATGTTTATGCATGAAAATATGTGTGTTAGAAGTGTTAGATTTGAAAAATAAAATAAATTTTCAAAGATGATAAATTTTGACATGAGCATAAAATTTATGCATACTTTTTTTTCACGACTTCAACTTAAAATTTGTCTAAGATAACAACCTTATTTGGAAGAGTGGCGAAAGAAATTTTTATAGCTCTACGTGTTAGCTATCCATAGGATTTCGAACCACCTCATTTCGATTTATAAATTGAAAGTTATGGATAAAATAGTAAAAAGTGTGCAATTTGAATTTTGGGTGATGTTTCTAAAAATCACTCCATATGGTCCAGAACATTTGGTTCTCCCACAAGACACCCCTAAAATTGGTCTAAGAAGCCCAAAAAGTCAAGGTAGCGTGTGTTACCTCTAGAAAATGATTTTTGAGGGTAAAATACACGTTTGAACATACTTCTTTTATTATTTCCTTTAGTAAATAATAATTTTATACACCTTGAAGAAGCATGGAAAGAGTAATTATGAATTAAATATAAAGAAAAGAATTTCATTATGTGAAATGAAAGTGAAAGAGAGAAAGAAGAAAGATTTGTATACAAGTTGTACATGTATTGCATATGATTTGAGATTTATGATAAAGATGAGAAAGGAATACAAAATAACAAATGCTCTACTTGGCTAGGAAAGAATAATTGCGACAAGGGTATGATGCATCATACGGTATACTTTACAATACTGCTTATGTTTTATGAATTATGTTTATGATATTGATAAAAATCATTTGGAGTAGCTTTGCTACGATCTGTGACCTAAATGATGATTATTCAGGGTAGCTTCAGCTACAATCGATGACTAAATAATGATATGGCATGTTTATTCGGATAGCTACAAATATGATCTATGACCGAATAAGAATTATTCAGGGTAGCTATGGCTATGATCTATGAATGAATAACGATATATTTACCTTATCTTATGTAGTTTTGCTAGTGCCATTACAGCGAGATAAATAGATGAAATTTTATGAAATGGATTATAATGCATCGTTGAACCAATTTGGGTTTTATTATTTTTTGTGTGAAATGTTTTATGACTTGTTTTCTATTTCATTTCTTATACTTTATTTTATTTTACAATGGTTAAAGTACCAACTGAGCAATAAGTTGCTCAACGAATTATACTTCTAACTCACAAGTAGGAGATAAGAGTTACTTTTCTAGCAGCATTTGGGACGATCGACACATCCTCGAGTAGAGTTTTGTTCTTAATACGATATTGGCATGTGCATTATAACAGTATTGTAATTAAGATAGTAATTGTAAGATATATATAAAACATGGTAAACATTATGTAGCATTGTAATATTATTGAACCAGTATTAGTACTTGTTGCTTGTGTGGATTGCTGGACATACAAGTGTGAATTTTCTTTATAAGTCGTTGTTGAGGTTACAAGGGTGGTATTATTGAGAGTGTTTGAGAATTGTGTTGTGTTTGAGAAAAATGTGTTTCAAGACTTAGAAAACCTATTTTGGTGACATTTGAGATCTAGAATTATAGGAGAAACTCTAGAAAAATTTCTATAAAATCTTAACTTAAAAATGGCTAAGTATAAGTAATCCGAAGCTTGAACACCAAGACATGACATTACATCCTCACTTATACATAGGTTGAGATGGGGTGTTTACAAGTTAAATTTTATACTTACTCACATGAAGGATAAGAATAGCTGCAAGGATTGCAAGGCCATTCCTAGTGAAGCGTTGACAACCCAATATCGAATTGTGGTGTTAGATCTCAAGATCAAAAGTAAATTGGCGGAGGAAAAGAAAGCAGTGGAACTAAGGATTCGATGGTGGAAACTGAGAGACTTAACTCAAAGAATATTTAAGGAGTTGCTAAAGAAGAGTATTTGGAACTTGGAGGCCAGTGAAGAAGGAATGTGGCAGGAAATGGAACTGTGTATTAAGGAAGTAGAAAGTAAAGTGCTTCGGGTCTCTAAATGGTCAAGGCTTCAGCCGCAAAATATGTGGTGGTGGAATGAGGAGGTTCAAAAGGCTATTAAGATTAAGAGAGAGTGATATAAAAAGTTACCAATGCGATAAACAATTAGGCCTTTAAGGCTCTTAATTCAAATTTCCACCCTTCTCACTTCACCAATTTTTGAATAAACCCTTTGCAATACACGGCTTTGTATTTTATAATTTCTCCTTTAGAATTCTTTGTATCTTTCATTGCTTATTAAACAGTAATTGGTTCTAAATCTGAACACATACAAATAAAGTATTTGCATCTTCATTAATTTCTTTAGTTTGAGGAAAAATATTATCCCAAAACAATGAAGATAATAAAATTTTAGAATTGGTAATTTAGAACTTTGTAAAATTTATTAAGAAATAGACAAAATGAACGCATAGTAATATTGGAATAAATTAAAAAAATATTATCTAGTTTCAAACTATATTATATTATAAATATGACTTAATTAAACTTTAGTTTAAAAAATATCAACAACGTGTAATTTCTCATTTGTTGGGGTAGTTTTTCGACGTTTTTGATAGAAAATAAAAAGAATAATAATAAAGAAAAGGTCGGTCGGTCACAGATTTAAAAGAAAAACTCTTCCGTTTCTTTCTTTTTTAAATTTTTTTTATGGGCACTTTAGATGTCTCGCAAGGAAATCCATTTGATTTTGAAATTTTTTATTATTTTTTTCAACTTGCAAGATAGATTATTTATATTGTTTATATTTTTTTATCTTTGTTTTCTTATTTCCTCTTTTTTATGCTTAATAATATTTATTAAATGAAACTAAATATCAAAAGAGTCTCTTAATTTTTAAACTTTTATGAAAGGTCTGAAAAATTATATTTTGGTCTTTCTACTGTTACTTTAACAAAAATAAATAAATGAAATAATCAAATTGTCCAGTAAATTTAAAACGTAAGTATAAATTTGTTCACTTAAAAAATAATAAAGAGATTTTTATAGTTTTTTTTAAAACTCAGGTTTTTATAGATTTCAAAAGGAAAAAAAAAATCCCCATTTCTTTTTTTATTATCTCTTTTAGGAACCCTCTTTCGTTTCTTTAGGACTAGGTTAAGTCAATTTCCAATTTCTGAATTTATTTGTATCATTTGCATTAGATAATAATGAATTATTTTTTATTCATTTGTTTAAAATAATGTTGTTTTATTTTTTTTTTTTTTTGACTGAATTACAAATATATACCTATTCTATCTAAAGGATGGAAGAAGTACCACTCGAACTCGAACCCTGATCTCCCAGGTAAAGAGCCAACATCCTTACCACTGGACTGAACCCTTTGGTGGTTAATGTTGTTTTATTTAAGAATTGCCTATATAAGGATACCATTCGCATAGGTTTAGGTTGCGTCTCTTTTCCTTGTATTAAAACAAATCGATAGCTTCCTCTGTGGAAAAAAGAAAGAATCCTATGTCAGTGCCATTCTTCCATGAGGAAGTGTGGATCGAGATACTGAAAAGAGCGGCCGTCAAATCTCCCTTTAGTCTGCAAATCATGGTACTCTCTTATCACAAGCCCCTATTTTATTTCTTTGCATCTCAATCACTCTCTTCAATCCCAAGTACCCAATCAGTTTCTTATAGAGAATAGTTTTTGGTTCCTATTTCTCTTGCTGTTTGTTCTATAACGATGATAGACTGTTTAGCAGTTTTCAAAAATTTTCTGGAAGATTTAAAGATAATTATAATTACTCTCCTGGTACATATGACATGGTGCCTGTTGTTTCTTCATGCAACGGATTGCTTCTTATACAGGACCGTAAATGGAAAATTAATCTTCATCTGTGGAATCCTTCAATTGGAAAATGCCTTACAATCCCAAACTCAGGTGTTACAGGATTTCCATTGTATCCAGATCTCACAGGATTTGGGTATGATAAGAAAACGAATGATTATAAAATAGTTTTGATTATTAGACCCTTTGAAGAATCATCAAAGCTAACTGTTGATATCTTTAGTCTCATCAACTTTACATGGAAATGCAAAAGCATTAATCGGACAAATAATACTAATTGCAGCTTTCATCCTGTTTATTATACTTGTCCTGCTTTATATTCCAATGGCTTTATTCATTGGCCTGATAGAAGAAATCTTATAGCCACATTCGATTTGGCGAATGAAGTATTTGGAGAGTTAAGATGTCCTCCTACTTTTGTTGAAGGATCACATGTTCTGATGGAATTTGGCCAAACACTTGCAGTAGCAGAATATTTATCTCAGGGAGTTGGAAAAAATGAAGGGCAGAATTATTATGTATATTGCAATAATTTTTGCATATGGGTAATGAACGAGTACGGAGTATCGGAATCCTGGATTAAACATTGTGTGATTAATCTAGAACATGTCCAACCTGTTCGAGGATATAAAGGGATGTTTAGAGTACTAGGTATAAGGAGTAATGGAGATCCTATTCTCCATTTGCCATCGGGAAATTTGG
>CATIWJ010351144.1:0-12858 GCA_949640765.1 Croton laevigatus | reverse complement strand
ATTATACTCGTAATTTCAATCATTGGAGCACCATTATGCTCAAATATTCAATTGAGTACCGTTATACTCATGTAATTTATCATTTAAGTACCCTTATACTCATATCATTTATCATTTGTGTTCTTATTCCCATTCTTGATTCAGACTACATTACCAGGGTAAGCCATACTTATCTATGTATCATCGCTTTTTATGCTTTTTACTTATTCATTTACTTAGTTACTTGTGTTTGTTCTTATACTGTTATATTATCTTCACTTGCTTGTCATAAGATTTTAGGATATACAGTCACACCGTATAGTCATTTATTCAATGCCTTTCGATTATTCTCTAAGCTTACTCAAATCTAGGTGTATCTTAAGTTCTTTAGTTTTATTTTCTTATATCAACTTTTGGTCTTATCATTTTTAAATCTCATTTCCAAAGTTCAAAAATTTCTTATCATGCCTTTCTCCTAATTTTAAGTCTATTAATCATTATTTGCTATTACATGGAATGAGTTCAAGACAAGGAGGAAAACGAGGTGTAATCGCATATGAAGAACAAGAGGTCGCAATAACCCGGTAAGGTCATCGCGGGCGCGCTCCATGAGTCGTAGATGTGACAAGCGCCAGCGTTTCCGTTGCCGTCGTGTTTACTACGCCGCGAGAGATTTAGTGGCATCTATAACTTTTAAGTGTTGAGTCATGAGCGCATGGTCATGTGTCGCAGACGTGATGTCCATAAAGCAATCCCATCGCGGGTACGGCAGTGATGTCACAAATGCGTCACCAGCTATTTCAGACTGCATACTTCTCCTTCGTTCAAAATAACTTTTTTTACTCATAATTTCATCTTTTTCTTATTCGAATTCATTTCTAATTTTATCTTTTTCACGCTTCATTATTCTTTAACTTACTACTCTTTCTTATTGACCAATTAGTACTATTTATTTATTTATTTAACTTACTACTCTTCCTTTTAGATTTTTAGGTTGACACTTGAGAACTTTCTCTTGTTAGGGATGTGTGGGCCTGCCAAGTGATTTGCAAGAGGGGATAATAGATGGAAATGATGAAGATGAAGACTAGGGTTGAAGAGAATGAAGAAGAGAAGAAGAAAGAAGAAGGTGGCGGTGGAGATTAGAGAAAATGGTAGAGGCTTCTAGATTTTGGTTGGTGGAAGAAGATATTTTGAGCCTATTTATATTGAAAGATTCATGGGCTCATGGGCTTGGCTTATAAAAGAATTATGGGTGTGAGTCTTGGCCCAATTCACACTCATTTTCATTCCATTCACTTTACAAAGGCCCTACCCTATTATTGGCCCAACAACCTTAATTTACTCATCTATCCCTTGAATCAAGGCCCAACTTAATCCTTACACATCCATTTCTATAACTCTAGGGCTCATTTAAATTCATAGCCCACTATACTAAACATTTAAATTTCTCTATAATTAGCCCAAATCTAAATAAGTCCAATACTAAATAAAGAATCTCCTAGAATCTAATCGACGCTAGCACATATTCGAAGGTCGAATCCAACGCTTCCACGTCTCTGAACCCAAAACTCCTACGAAAATACCATAGATAACAACAACTCACAAATTACTAACTTATAGAAGAACGGGATGTTACAAGACTGTCCTGACGCTTGACTTTTTTTTTGCGTAGCATATGCCTTGCTAAGTGTCTCTGGTGAGCCTGATTTTGTTTGATTATTCTGGTTTCTTTGCGTCTTTTTGTGACCTACAAGTTTAGCAAAAACTAAACTTGCTAAGCATTATGCTTAGTGGGTACTTCACTTTTACTCGGTTCCATTTAACACATTAATTATTTACAAATAGCACGTGTGTCAAATAGTAGCACAACATTGCAAACAAGGCCTCACATGTTCACATCATTGCACATATATATAAGAACGCAATAAATAAAAGCAAAGTACCGAACCTGTTGTCGCTGTCTGTTTACCCTTTGTTTGTATTACGTGTTCCCATGATTAGACTTTTTACTGCTGATTCTCATACAAATCACAATTTAATTAATTACTCGTTTACTATATACTTCTTCTAATATTAGTATTTTCGAATTCTTCTTATGCTTTACTTTAATTCCATTTATTACCATTTGCAATTTGCGTCTCGTAATTTAACTTATATCCTAATCTCTTACTCGGCATGTATATAATACATGCTTACGTATGTTCAATAAATGCTTATGCTTCTTTTCTTACTTTTACTTACTACTTTAATACTACCGAGTTATTCTTATACATTTATGCTTTTCATATCTTGAAAATTTACCAAATAAATAGTGACTTACTAAATGAATAGTATTTTTACCAATTTGTGTTTACGTGTCCACTTTGTAAGATTACGTGTAATCCATTTTCTGTAAGCTAGTTCGGCTTGTTAGGTCATAATTGTAATACCTATGAGGTCCAAAATATTGGGGTTACATCTTATAGGCCTCGTCTAATAGTTAGGTTAATTCGTACTTTATTAAGTACACTTCAATTCTTACTTAGTCAAATTTTAGGTCTAGTTCCATTTCTGCGGAAATTTTGCTAGAGTTCCGGCTACGTATGGACAGTCCATGAATAGTAATGGCGACTAAATGAATAGTCCATGTGACTATACACTGGGATCCTGCATAAAAATCTCACAAACACTTCGACAATCGTCCTTATACCCTCACTCCTCATATAAACCGCAAATAAACACTTCTATAATCAACACACAACATCTCAAATGTTCATTCATTTTTCCCTTGCCAATTATTTATTTTCATGTGCGCACAGCCTAGTAATTTGATCATATCTTATTCATTTAAGGTCTAAATTAAGTGGTTCTTGATTCTCTAGTTAGCTAACATGTTTATACATAATATTGTATTCTACCATAATATCTAATTATGTTCACAACATATTCAAATCATAGTCCAAAGTTATGAGTTTAGTTCTGCCCTGATTCTGATTTCCAGCCTGCACCCCTGTCACTTTCTTAGCTATATCTCTTTCATTACTGATCCAATTAAGTTGGTTCTAATTTCTAAGATTTTCTAACAAACAGGGGAATAATTTGTCTTCTTCCCCTACTTCAAAATATGTCATTATGTTAGTCAAATTATTAGCCAAAGTTTACAATTTCAGTTCTGCCCAGACCTAGTTTCAGACTTGCACCACCTTTGGTTTTTCGAGTATATCTTCCCATGTATTTAGTTTCTGTCCAAAATGTTTTACAACCATAAACTAGACATATAAATCTACAACTTTCATGTTTTGCACTTCCTTAAATCTGTTTCTATCTTGGTCTAATAATTTGTTGAATTTCGGCCTGTTCTGTTAGCTTTTCTAATTCCGGCAGCCTGCACGCCGGCTGGTATTCCGGCCATAACTTTCATTCTACAAGTCCAAATGGGATGGTCCTGGTCTCTATTGTTAGCTAAAATATTTATCTACAACTTTATCTTTTACAAAATCTTGAGATTCTGTCCCTAACCTACTGAAAACTCTGTTTGAATCTGATCCTAAAAGTCTGCCAGAATACCGATTTTGGTTTCTCAACTATTAATTCATCTTATCTTCATTATTTCATCTCTAACCATATAAACCCTAACCATTTTAGATCATGTTCTTCTTTAAATTAATCAACTAAAACACAAAATTGATGAGGAGTAAGTGTTTACCTTGTCTTTCCTTTTCTTTTTCCCCCTTCTCTTCTACTTCTTCTTCTTCCTCTTCTTCTTCTTTCTTCGGTTTTCCCCTCTTCTCTCTTCTTTTTTTTTCTTTCTTTTGTTCTTTTTCATGGGGAGGGCCGGCTGTTTGGTAGTGTCAAATGGCGAAGAATTTGTTCATATGTTCTTAAAGATTGCCTTGAAAATTCTAGAATAAAATTTGGCTATTTTTGATTGGTTATATAATTTCAATGGTTAGGATTTATTATGATTTAATTAACAAAGGGCTAGGATTTTGCCACATTTCAAATATAAAAAATTTTCCTTGATGTGCAGGAACATACTCCAATTTTTATCATTTACCAAATAGCCCCTCCTTCAACAAAGCTTTACAATTATGTCCTTCTAACGTCTTCACATAACCTAACTGTCATGCGACGTTAATAACTTTTTTTGTACTAGTCCAAATTTGATAATTCTTGTGCCAAATGAACCTAGACACCTAAATATATGTCATATTCAAATTCCAAATCAATCGGGGCTATAGATAATATTTGGCATTGTTTTTCGTCGGGTCCCGTCGCACTAGCTTGGGCAGCCTGCACACTGTCTACCATTTTGGTCATAACTTTGTCTATATGAATCCAAATTAGGCGGTTTTTGTTTCTAAATTTAATTGACACATAAAGGAACAACTTTTATGTTTTAAAAATTTGCAAAGTAAGCCATCTTGGGGTCTGAAATTCTGGTTAAACTCAAGGGTTCTACGCGAGTCAAGTTTTCGTATTTTAGCGGAATTCTCTGCACATGTGATACCATTATTTTCGACTTGTTGATTCATTTATGTTTCACTTTATGTCGGTCACGGCCGATCCCAGCATAAAGTAAATGTTTCCACTTTTGCTGCTCACCTCTGAGCTATTATTTGAGATGTGAACAAAAGAATTTGAAAAAGAATCAAGACAAGGCAATCAAAACATATTTCAAGAAAGTACAAAAGCAATTAAAAAGAATTTCAAGAGCAATAAGTAGAATAACAAGATGGGATAGAATACAGAAAATATGCAAATATCGAAAAATATGAGAAAAGAATTTATAACAAAAATATGTAAACATACAAGAAGTTTGATAAGTATAAATCAAGTTACAAAGTCATAAATCAATAAGAAATGACAAGAACTGACAACAATTATACTTTCAAGTAACTCAAAATTCACAACATAGCCATATAGAAATAAGTCAAAATGTACCGATAAGACAAGAAAAGCACAGAAATGATTAAGTTTCGAGGATAAAACTATTTTAAAAGGAGGGGAGAAATGTCACGCCCTGGAATTCGTAATGTTTGAAATGCTGAATGATTCGATCAGGGGGAGATAGAAGTGATTCATAATAGGAAAGGTTAATGAAGGAAATGTATTGTAAAAGGGAAAATAAATGAATTTTAAGTATGATAAACCAATTATAAACAATAAGCCAATGGATTTAGAACATAGTAAACTAGTGGTAAACTAGAAGTAAACCAATTATAAGTATAGTAATCATGTAATAAACAAAATGTAAGAAATCATAAATGTAGTAAACCATTGTAAATGAAAAGTAAACAGGTTATAAGTAAGATAAATAAAGAGTAAACCAATAATAAACAAAAAGCAAATAAAAAGGAAGATATAAAGAAAAACGTAAGTTATACACATATTGTAAACAGAGGAATGTGATAATCGATTATAGGTATTATATTTGGCAGTCATAGATAAAAGTGGTGCAAACCGGGCACATGGACTTAGAAAGATCGTAGAGAAATTCACCGAACCTCCGAAGTTAAACGTGCTCATGTCACAGCACAAGTCAAGATGGGTGACCTCCAAGGGAAGTCAACCCTCAATATGTCAATTTGGTAATAAATACTACAGTAAGATATCAGATAGGCGTTGATCGCATCCAGAAGGCAAAAGTACGCCAACGGAGCTCAACGGGACCCATCGGGCATTATGGAAAACATTAGGGACCTAAATGGAATTTACTAAAAAGTTTCGTAAGGTCTTAGTAGTGCCTATAATGGATTTTAAATATGAAATCATGGGAGTTTACTGGCTCCAACAACACGTAACGGAATTTTCAGAAAATGCATGTATAAAAAGATATATCAAATTTTCTATGAATGGGCATTTTTGTCATTTGCCACATAAATATTCTAAATGATTTAATGTGTTGATTATAAGATAAGTTTGATAAAAAAAAATTATGAGTTATAGTGGGGTACCGATAGACGCCGGCCACACCCGGTAGGCGAAATCAGGCCCTAGGAGGAAAAAAGGACCTAACGGTAATTTTGGAAAAAGTCGAGGACTAAAACATAATTTTCCTAAAAGTGATATAAAACCTTGAAAATATACTAAATATGAGGTCTCGAGAATAAATAGATCATAACGGTGAAATTACAGTAGTTTCTGGAATCACATGTGCGGAGAATTCCGCTAAAACACGAAAACTTGACTCGCATAGAACACTTGAGTTTAACCAGAATTTTGGACCCCAATATAGCTTATTTTGCAAATGTGTAAAACTTAAAAGTTGTTCCTTTATGTGTGATTTAAATGTAGGAACAAGAATCCCTAATTTGGATTCGTATAGACAAAGTTATGACCAAAATGGTAAACAGTGCGCAAGCTGCCCAAGCTAGTGACGGGATCCGACGGAAAACGACGCCAAATATTATCTATAGCCCGGATTGATCTGGAATTTGAATATGACATATATTTAGGTGTCTAGGTTCATTTGGAACAAGAATTATCAAATTTGGACTAGTACATAAAAAGTTATTAACGTCGCATGACAGTTAGGTTATGTGAATACGTTAGAAGGACATAATTGTAAAGCTTTGTTGAAGGAGGGGCTATTTAATCTCAAGACCTCATATTTAATATATTTTAAAGGTTTTATATGACTTTTAGGAAAATTATGGTTTAGTCCCCAACTTTTTCCAAAATTACCGATAGGTTATTTTTTTCCTCCCGGGGCCCGATTTCGCCTTCCGGGTGTGGCCGGCGTCTGTCGGTACCCCATTGTAACTCATATTTTTTTAAAAAAACTTATCTTATAATGAACACGTTAAATCATTTAGAATATTTATATGGCAAATGACAAAAATGCCCTTCATAGAAAATTTGATATATCTTTTTATACATGCGTTTTCTGAAAATTTCGTTACGCGTCGTTAGAACCAGTAAACTCCTGTGATTTCATATTTAACATCCGTTATGGGCACTACTAAGACTGTAACATCCCATTTTCTCATTAGTTAGTATTTTTCGAGGTTGTCAGAAGCTAATAGTGTTCTTATAGGAGTTTCGGGTTCCAAGGCGTAGAAGCGTCCGAGTTGATCTCGGAGTTCATGCTTAACGTCGACTGAACTGAGGCAAATATTATGTTGGCCTAATAGATATAGTTAATTTGGGCTATAAGACTAATGGGCCTTATAGGAAATATGGGAAAAGAGAGAAGGGAGTTTAAGATGGACCAAGCCCACACTTATGGATTTAATTGTAGAGCCCAAGAAAAATTACTATAAATACTCAACTAAACCCAAAACAAGACCTAGAATTTTCCATTTTTGCCTTCTTCTTCCTCCTTGTGCTGCCCCATTTCCTCTCCTCTCTTCTCTTTATTACCTCAACTCTACTCTATTAAGCAAACTCAATATTCATCTCATCTCTTCATCTTTTCACCTTAAGGCTGACCCTCTCCTTGGTGAACTAAGGGAATATCTTCAAGAGTTAAGCTATTAGGAGGAAGCTTGATATAAGAGGTAAGAGAAATGGCTAGGGTTTAAGAATAAGCTAGGTTTCTTAATGTTCATGCTAAGCATGGTTAAGGTGGAAGTAGATTTAAGCAATTTATAGTAAGAGTTTAGAGATTTGTAGAAACCCTAGGAGTGAGGGTAGGGTTAAAGTTATTTGATGTATGAACTAAATATATATACATATGTTTAGTATAGATTTGGAGACCAAGGCTTTAGACAAAGGAAAGGAAGTGGCTTGAGCTTGGTGGAAGCTCAATTATTGAGGTTTGATGCTTTAACCACCTTTTACTTAAAGTTTATTTTGTTTTCCTTAAATCTTTGCATATTGAGTTAATTTTATAAAAGGTTTGATAAATGCCATGATTACCTTGATTTCTCTGTTGAAATAAGTCCTATTGAATGTATTGGTCGTGATCTATGAGTTAGAATTTAAGTGTTTAAATTTGGTTGAAAGTTGAATTTGAAAATACACGAAATCCCGTCTGCTCGCCCAGGTGTCGCGTTCACGACTACTTTGAGGGGAGACAGTGGAATTTAGGGGATTTGTCGCGCACGCGACGGTCACATATCTTGTGTTCATTGCATGCGCGACTGCATGTTGTTTTCAGCGTGACCATGATTGTTATATACCTTGTGGCAGTCTCGACCGTGACGATAACAAAACATGTAGGCCCCGTGCTCGCGACATAGGTAGCGCGCGCGAAGGCCACGACAGTTTTGAGAGGTTTTAAAAGTATTCTTACGAAATTTGAGTATAAAACAATTTATCTTTAAAAATGTTGTATTGATCATTTAATTACGCAATATGAGTATGACAATTGGTGGAAACTCTGATTCTATACAAACTTGAGATATATGCACATTTATGGATGTTTAATTAATTTAACGCTCATGTGGCTCATTTAGAACGCTAGAGATAAGACTGCAATGCATCGTAGGGTTAATGAACCGCGGGAATCATGAACCTCTGGTATTATGGTACTCCAATTCCAATGAAAAATATTACGAGTATTATGGTACTCATTCAATATTTGAATAAATAACTCAAGAGAATAGTGGGTATTATGGTACCCTGAGATAAGACAAAACCTAAATCTTATCCTCGAGTTCTTACAAAAGCCACTAGACCAAAGAATATGCCTTGTATGAACCATCTTCCAGTTTACTTTACTTATTTTTTTCTTAAAAGGGTTTGAAATAATTTATTAAATGTTTTAAATATATTTTCATGTTATCTGAACTTCGATTAAAGTATACACTGAGCAATAGTTTTGCTCAGCGAGTTTACCTGTTTAAACTCGTAGGTTGAAGAAAGCAGCAGAGTAGATAGTTTTGCCGCAGCTGGTTGATCAGCACAGCAGACTCGTTCTTTTGGTATAGTTTTGGTACTTTTGTATATTCTAGACCGGCATATACATAAACTATTTAGGAATGTTTGTGGTCATGTAATTATATTCTTTTGAGATATTGGAATGATTGTAATTGTATGAATCATATATATATTAGTAGTAATTAGTTAAGTTTGTTGTGGATGAATTATATGGTCGAATGAATATTATAAGCAGGTTTACCGACTCGCAATCCGAGAATAGTAACGCTTCTTCTAGACTCATTCGTGGGTTTAGAAGGGGAGTTACGCGTGTAACCCTCTTATAGGTCTACTTCGGTAAGCTTATAAGGGGCGTTACATCCATAGTCATTTCTATTTAGTTTATGTACATGCCGGATTTACAAAAGAGAAAATAATCAATAGTAATACCCAAAAGAATATGTTGCTGCGCTGAGAAGGACCGGCTATGATGACTATCTACTCAGGTATTGCCTTTAACCTACGAGTTTAAACAAGTAAACTCACTGAGCAAACTATTGCTTAGTGGATGCTTTAACCGAAGCTATAATAAAACATTTATATAAAACATTTAAAAACATTTGAAAGAGACATATTAAACATTTATAGTGAAATCAAGTAGACACATTTCAGTAACAACAAATATTCGTTCAAGTCATATTTTAGCTCTAGTGGCACTCAGAAGAACTCGACGATAAGAATCGGGGCCCTATGCATATCTCGTATAGCCATCTGACTATCACGATGATACCATAGATTATATATCTCATACTTTTCCGATTTCAACACGTATTTTGTATAGCCATCGGACTATCACGCCAATACGGTTTTCACATATGATTTCATCAATATCATATCATTTTCGCGGTTTAACCATACGATGCATCGTATTCTTATTACTAGTGTTCTAAAGCGAGCCACATGAGCTTAAGGAAATTCACATCATTTCACGTATTCAAATAAGATCAATATTAAATGCCATATTCCTTTATTCTTTTCATATTTCATGTTCAAATGTTTCATGTGCATTACTATTCTCAATCATACTTTTATTCAAGAAGATATGTCATTTGAAACATGATCAAAACTTACTTTGAGCGAAATATCATTTAATCTGAAAACTATCGTTGATGTCGCACATGAGACCCCTTGGTCGCTGGCTTGACAAAACCCCAGCAAGGACGTCGCATATGAGACAAGAGTGTCTCGGGCATTTCGACCTCTACTGGAACTTTATCACTCAAATCATGTTTTATTCTCGGGCGCGCTCAGGGAGTCGCGAGCTAGACATTAACAAATCTGTTGACAGCACGGGTGCGACCAGTAGATCGCGGACGCGACGCTATTGACTAGATCAATCGCGCGCATGACTGATGGGTCGCGGGCCGACTATCTGATAAAACAGACTGCAGATTTTGAAAATCACGTTTCTCAACAAAAATAACTCATATACCAAATATTCAATTTTGAAAACCCTTCCAATGCATCATTCACCTTTTAAAAAACTTAAACCAAAACTTAAACATAATAAATCACAAATTATCATTTCAAATTTTCAAATAATAACTTAACATTCAAATATTCAAAGAATTTCAAAATTAACTTTAAGAAACTAGGTTAAAGCATCAAACCTCTATTGATGAGCCTCCACTAAGCTCAAGCTACCTCTTTCCTTTTCTCTTTTAGCTTTAGTCTCCAAATCTAGATAGAGAAATGCATACATTTAGTTTATATCAAAGGAATAACCCAAACCCTAACTTTCTCTCCTCTTGAGTTCCTATTTTACTATAAATCTCAACTATCTCTAACTAAATCTATACATTTCTTAACCATTTCTATCATAACATCAAAGACCTAACTAATATATATAAACCCTAACTATTAACCCTTATCTCTTAAATCTTCTAGCTTTTTCCTTTAGTCCACTTGATGTCAAAACTTAAGAATGTTTCCTTAGTTTTGTAAGAGGGGCCGGTTAAGGTGTAGAGAGGAAAAGGGAAAGTAGATCAAACAAGAGAAATGGGTAAACTAGATGGAAGCAAGAGAGAAGAATGATAGTGGGAGAGAGGGGCGGTGAGGGTGGTAAAAAAATAGAGAGATTTCTAGAGCCTTTTTATGATGTAAAGGAAGAATAAGAAGATATTTATGCTTGGGTTGGGTCTTTATGTTTTAGGCTTAACGAATGGGCTTGGCCCCACACTCTATATTGCCCCAACTTTTCTATTATTTCCCAAGGCCCAATAATCAACAAGTCCACTTCCATTTTAATTGAGCCCAACTTATTAACATTAATTCAAATTTGACAACATAAATATTACCTTAAGTCTAGATGATGCTAACGCGGATTCCAAAGTTAACTTCAACGCCTCTAAGCCTCGGGATCTGAACTCTTATAAAAACACTGTTAGCTATGACAAACTCAGAAAATACTAACTAACGGAGAGAACGGGATGTTACACTAAATGTGTAGTCAGTATGCTTGAGCTCAGTACAACTCATCAATAGAAGGATGAGTTTGTTGTTGACTACATTGAAAGGTGGAGAAATCTCAACTTAAACTATAAGAATTGTTTATCGGAATCTTCAGTAATTGAAATGTGCATCAAAGGTATGGATTGGAGCTTATGCTACATCCTCCAAGGAATCAGGCCTCGTATTTTTGAAGAGTTGGCTACTCGTGCTCATGACATAAAGTTTAATTTTTCTTATCATGAAAATCAATACATCTTTAAAGAGTCAAAATTTGAACAATCAATGGCTATATCAACCGTTTCAACTGAATTACATGAGAAGTTTGAGAAGAAATTGAAAGAAAAAATACAGCACCAGGGGCAATAAATTTATTCCATATTGCAATGAATCATACGAGGTACATAACTTCTACAAGATTATTGATCAAGATAGAGTGCAAGTTGAGCCTATCAATGGCAAGATTCTAAAGAATTGTCACATCTGAAAATCTGACTGACAGAAAATATTTACGGAGTTAGGAGTTAGGAAATATTATTTGTATAATAATAATAATAATAATAAATATATATATATATATAATACATATATATATTGTATTTCGGTTTGCATGCCTTGAATACATTAAAATATAAAATATATATATGTATATGCTTTTGTATAAAAAAATATATATATACATACAGATGATAAAGTAGAAGTGCTACATGGCATTTAGTCTGCACTTGGTGGCAAAGAAAGTGAAAGAAGTGTGGGTCGTGTAAGGTGGAAGGAAAATATACTGCATGCAAACATTTATCAAAATAGAAATTTTAAATTCTTTCTCACATTCTTCATTCTTTATTCTTCATCTTTAACCAAACTCATCTTTTATTCTCAACAAAAATCATATACCACCTCCATCAACTTTGCATTTATTTCCACTGAAACTTTAGAAACCCTTGCGGGAATTTAATATTTAAGATTTTTGAAGTGATTGAGAATGAAAGCAAGAATTCATTTAGCAAAATACATGGTGAATGGAGATGGAAAACAGAGGAAGGAAGAATTTTAATTTTCATATTTTCAATCTCTTATTTGAACTAGAACTGAGACGATAAACTAAACCTCAGAGTAGAGAGAAATAGTTTGGACGTAAAGAAGTAGACGGAGGTCATCAGAAATCAAGATTTCCGGCTGAATCACGTTAACTGAGTAACAAACTTTGAAGCTTAAAAACTTGAGCTCCGGTCAACCAATCTCAGTTTCGAGGACATACTCGGACCGACGACGGTGAGAGCAAGCTATCGGTGCCGGTCTTGGCATCTGAGGTGGTCGGAAGTGTTATTGGGCTCAACTGTTTTGTCCGGTCTGAAATCAGGAAATCGAGCGAAGAAGAAAGGAGGAACGCGTGGGAGACTTGCATTTTTACCAATACGGCATCGTTTTGGATTTACTTCGAACGGCGTCGTTCTGGAAAACAACGCCTCTGATGCCCGAAGTCTTGAATAATTGCATCTCGGCCCCAATTGTTCCTTTAGTTCTTCATTCAGGTCCCTCCGTGTCCACTTTTAACCTCTGAACTTTAATAAATTTTCAATTGAG
>CATIWJ010350953.1:0-10339 GCA_949640765.1 Croton laevigatus | reverse complement strand
AAGTTATTTTTTACCGTTAAATTCAGTTTCATATTCTTTTGGGTAGACAGTTAAATTTTCAAAATCCACAAATTCGGAAATTGCACAAGAAAAGAGATACAATTTTCATTTTTATTACATGCAATTTTCTACCACGCGTTTCCTTATTCCACAAGAAAAGATTAACCCAAATGAAAATTTCATTCGAGTATATAATACTTGCCTTAGCTCTTCCCTTCTTCATCACAAACTTGAGAAAAAAAAAAAATAATAAAAATGGTTCAGAGGGCATCATCATTTGCAATTCCAATCCTTTTCCTCATTTTTTTAGCTTCTTATTATAGTATTGAAGTTGCACAAGCAAATGGAGTCAATGAAACTAGTAAGAACCCTCTTCTCTTCTCTTCCCTTTTCAAATTGGATCTCATCCAAAAGTCAATCTAGGTGTTTAAATAATTTACAGTATATTGTATTTAATTTAAATTAATTTAAGTTTATTAGCATTCATTTTTTATGCAGAAATTTCCAAATACATTCATAGGTGTCGGCTCAAGGAAATTCTACTAAAGCAATAGATTTAAGTCTCCAAATTTAAGCCTTAAAATTTTTTATATGAATAATTATTTAATCAGGCTTCCAATCAAACTCCTTAAAATTTAGCTTAACATAAAAAGTCTTTTGCATTTTAGGCTTTATAATATCTTAAGCCGTCCATGACATTCATTTTTGCACATATTGTTAATCTAGTATTTAAAATTGATTAAAGAGTTTAAAATCTGTATGATATGATTTAGACATGTAGTAGAGAACTTAGGAAAAATTTTTTAATGAGAACAACATAGTAACAGTAATTTCGAAAAAAATATACTACTAGGAACTGTAATATTAAAAAATTAAATCAGTTTTCAATCTCTAGAAAATTTAGTAGTAGAATTTTTTTTTTTTTACACATTTTATTAGAGTGGTGAACTTAAATGCTATGATTCTTATTTTTAAAGCAAATAGTGATATATTCAGCTTCCACGAGAAAAGAGTAACAATAAAATACATTTTTAGAATCAATGTTATAAATTATTTTAAATTTGGGAGAAAAAAAATAAGACTTTAATGTCAAAATTTTTGTAAATAGATATAAAAAAATATTCTAAATTTTAAATACAATAAATAGAAAAAAAGGTAAATTGATTAATTGACCCCTATTTTTTTTCACATGGGTCCACCGTTGCATTATCTATCCGTTAATTCTAAATTTTGATAAGTTAATAAATTATTTTTTTGAGTTGCTATTTAGAGAAAATGTTATTTTAAAAATCTAAACCATTTATCATAAGAATTATATCCCATGCGTGATTCATAACTAAGTGTAATTTTTTTTTTATCTGTAATAGCAGATAAAAATTTGACTTTTATTGGAGAAAGGAAAAGTCGAGCTGCTCCTGGACATGGCTCACCAGGAGGTGGAACTGGGAAAGTACCACCAAGTGGACATAGGAGAAGAGGATGATCTATTGTTAAAAGAATATGCCCATTATTTAAATTGCGTTTTATGTATTTGCATTCAAGTTTCTGATTTTGTTTCCCTGTTCTATTAGTATGTGACCGGTTGGAAATAAGATTTTTATATTTTTGGTTTGGCATTTATTGATTTGAACCAAAAACAAATATTTTTTTTTTTGAATTTGATGACCGTCTATTTTATTAAAATTAGAGTATCTCTAATGCAAGAGTAAAATGTTCAATTTTAATAGCCACATTATAAAGAAATATTCTCTAATATTAATATCTATTTGATAATCAAATTAATATGTCAATAGATAAGAGATCTGCTTTGGCAAAAAAAAAAAAGATAAGAGATCTGCTAAAAGTATGTACCTTTTTAATAAATTTTGACAAAAAAATTTACTTTTTTTAATAAATTTTGACAAAATTAGCTATCTTAAAAAAAAGGACAAAATAGTTACATTTTAATAAATATTGATAAAACTAACTACCCTTTTAACAAATTATAACAAAACTAGCTACCTAATATTTATCCCATTTACCCTACCAAAAAAATTTATTACACCCTTTCCCCAAGTAGCTAAACAGAAAAACACCTTAAAAACATAAAATCAAAACAAAAATCAACAAACAAAGAAAATCAACTTTCTAACCAATCAAACAACATTCCAAGCTCCAAAAACCAATAAAAACAACAAACCAGCAGTAAAATAAGAGTCAAATTGATTGCAAGTTCTACAAACATCAAAGTACTCTTATTCTATGATGGATATTGGCAAAATAATAAGTATAAAGATTATAAGATTAATGGATCCTCTTACCAATCAAATGTACTTTCCAAACAATTGAATCGATTGTGTACACAAAACTTATACTTAAATTGGACGAATGCTAACTCGAATACCGATGGAAGATCAAGGGAAACCACAAAAAATTGCAAGTAAATAGTGATATGAGCTTGAATTTCTATTTAGAAATACAGAAGGACCAAGAAAATATCATGGACCATCCACTTTGTGTGACTACAACTCAAAAAGAATATAATATGATATTGCAAGTAGACCTATCTAGCACAAATTCAGTAATAAAAGGAGCAACAAAAATTTCTATACTTTTTGAACATCATTTCAACAGAATGTAATTTTATACAACATGCTAATATTTAGCTTTATCAACAATAGAAGATGTAGCCGGCAAAACAGATCCATATGATGAAGAAAAGGAAAGATTAAAGCAAGAGGGAAATAAAATTTGAAAAAAAGGAAGCAAATTCAAAGACAAGAAAACATTGAAATCAGTGATCAACTTACAAGCACTGAATGAGCACTTCAAAATAAAAAAAGATAGGTCAAGCAAAAAAAGGTAAAAAAAAAAATAGTCTGTATTCTGACCAGACTATTCAAAATTTGTATAACTGTTGTTTAAAAGATGTTCAAGGCAGAATTTGAAAATAAAAAAATTAATATCTAAATTCAACAAATATCCATATAGGTACAGATTAATATGTGCAAATAAAGATTGCATATGGAAAATTGTATCAAGGCAAGTCAATAAAACAACCATGTTCAAGATAACAACTTATAACAAAAGATACAGTAATGACAATAGTAGCAAAAGGAAACCTCATTAGCTATTGTAGCAGAAATGATAAAAAACAAATTTATAAACCCCAAATCAAAATACACACCAACAGATATAATGGATGAAATGCAAATGCAGTATGGCATAATAATAAACTACATGAAAGAAATAAGGAAAAAAAACAGTAGATACAATAAGAGGAAAACCAAAGAAAAAATATGCAAAGCTTTTCATATGCTTAAACACACTACAAGGAACAAACACAGGCACAATCACCAAGATAAAAATAGATAACATCAGCTACTTCCGAGTATGTCTACATTGCCCTAAATGTCTCAATTAAGGGTTGGAAGCATTGCCAACCGATAACATCATTATTCCTTACTCCTACAACATCACGGACTCCATCACCAAAAATAGCAGCACCTTTTTCACCAACGATATCTTCTGGAAATTGTGTAATAAGTCAAAACCTTTGCCACATTGAGAATCATCAACAGCTGCATCACATACCTTTGACACATTCCCACCAACACATTCAACACCAACTCCATCTTCATTAACAACGTTAACCCCTCCAACTCCGCCTTCATTAACAACATTCACCCCTTCAACATGACCAGAAGCGCGATCACCATCCTTATCTTCATCAGCACACTTTTTGGATCTACTTGCATAATAAAACACATTACAACAACCACCACCACTAGCATCAGAATCTCCATCACTGCCACTGCCACTGCCACTGCCACCATCACCATCCTTACCACTATCACCATCATTTTAACGCTATCTCGGGTTATGTTAATAAAGATGATGGGGTATTTTAAATTTTGTTATTTGATTTTTTGTTTTTTTTTTTTTTTGGTTTTTTGGAATATGTTCAATAAGTTTATTTCAAAATTGTAGGATATGTTAGATAACAATATGGATTTAGATGTGGGTGATGTTTGTGCTCATTTTAAAGTAAGTTTATATATTTTTGTGCCTTTTTTTTTCTTTTAAAAGTTTTTGTATTTTATTTTAAACATTTGTTGAATATTATGTGAATATATTTTCAACATTTATTTCTTATATTTTTGCATTTTTTTTCTAGAATGATGGTGATGGAGTTAATGGATGTAATGATGGTGATGGTGGCTCCACGTTCAACCATTGCTTCATTCACCAATCTATTAGCAATTGTGTTTCGCTCCCTATATATACTCCGAAGTTCCACTCGCCATTCTCTATCAATTATCTGCCTACAATTCGCTACAAGGTTCCGAAGCCTAAACACCCCACCTTGATCCCTCTTCACTGTCACAATCCAAAATCGAAGGTCGAGACCGGCGTGTAACCAGACCGAAGTCTGACTACACAAACCTATAAAAATCAATATCTAGAATGCAATTATACAAAATATCACTATCTGAAAATTTCTTTAATTACACATGCAAAATTAAACAAACTAAACTTTACAATCCGGAAATCCATCTAGAATACAAAAACTAAAAAGACTAACTAACTCGACTCGAATGCTCGGCTCAAGAACAAAGAATTTGAGTCTCACCACAGCAGAATATCATAAACCTGCAAAATAATCTATATGGGTGTAAGCGTTATATATAGGTGCTCAGTAAGTCCATGAATGGCAGGGAAATATTCTACAAACAGTAATAATAGAAATCAAATGAATCAATCCCAAACAATTTCAAACAAGATGGTGTATCGGGGTCTTCCCATACAATCATCCTCCCTTATCCCTCCACAACAAAATTAGAACAAAATCCCATCCTTATAACATCCACAGAAATCAAAATCAAACAGAATATGCAATATGCCTTAAAATCGAAAATCAGAATCAGAACAAAAATATCCTCCGTCCCCATATGACACACCATCGCATATCACAAGTAATTTCATATTCAAATAATCAGACAACATATCAAAGTACACACACATTTCTCTGTCTCCTAATCACATGCAGGCTTGGGTACAGAAGGAATATTATATAACGAAATAGAAAGGATAATATATAAGAAGAAGGGCTTATATAATATATATATTATTTGGTTAGCAAATAGCACGTCACAAATAAAATAAATAAACCTATGTAACTTACCTGGTTTGCAGAGCAACCAAACACCCTTCAATCCTAATGATCTTGCAGACCTACCTAATTACCACCTAAATAGAACAATTTACAAGACTCACTAATAATTACTCAACCAACTAAAATGATGAGAATGATGTATGTCATGCATGTCAGGCAATCAACCAACCCACAATAATATCTCTAATAATTAAATAATTGAATCGACCATACAATTTATTTTATTAAATTATATTTTAACTTCTTTTAAATCCAATTTAATTATTTGAACCTTAAACAATTAATACAATAGGTCATTAAATATAAATATAACGACTCCATAATTACATTCACACATAATAAAGAAATCCTTTCAGTTAACTATCTACTAATCAAATTAATTTAACTATTCAAAAAACCCATGTCAAACATTCATATACATATAAATGAAACTACAATGCAACCTAAATGATTAAAAATAGATCTAACAAAATGTAAGGGCCAAGACTAAATAAAGAAAAGAAACATAAAAGGTACCTAATAAATATGACAAACAGCCCTGAACTTGTTCTTCTGCCCAAACAGATTCGACCAGAACCGAACCTAGCTAACCCAACCAGCTTCCGCCATCTCAGCGCCAACTCAGCCCGAACCAGACACCTCAGCCGACCAAAGCCTACAATTGCTGCCACGTAGGTCCCACCTGCGTCAGTGTGGGTCCCGCCGACACACTCTTCTCCTTTCTTTTGCACACAGAACCCCAAATTCACAACACCCAATCAAAACCTTCTCCCTCTTACTTTCTCTTCCTTTTTCTGCAACAGCACAATTCGCTACAACTTCCAAATATATATACTACTATTGTTTTATTTTTTCTTCCTTCTCTATGCATACACCGAATCACACTTTTAATTTTATTTTATTTTTTCTTCTCTTCCCTCTTCCAACAACCCTCAAATAATAATCAATTCCACCCTACTCTATTACTCCCCGAACCAGAGCTCAATTTTTTTTTTTCCATTTTTTTTCCTCTAGTTACCTCCAATGTTTGAACCAGGACCTTTTGATCGTGACTTATCTTACCACTAAGCCAACCCCTTGGGTTAACATCAACCTTCATGTTTTACTTTATTTATATATATATATATATATATATATTAACAGAAACCCTAACCGCATAATTCCCAAAAACCCAACAATCCATATAACTCATAGTTCCACCAAAATATTGATATTATTATTATTTTTCATTAAACCAACAAAACAATTATTTTATTTATATTAAAATTAATTAACTATTCATTCAATACGCATTTTTATCATTTATTTAAATATTAAAAAATTATTACCATATATTTATTTAAAATATTTAAATACTTTAAACTTACCAAAATACCCTTTTCCACTAAAATATAAATTATAATCATATTATTATCAGATTATTCTGAGTATCGAACAAACGCCAATAATATCAAACTACCATCGAACTAAACACAAAGGTACAAAAAATGATATTTTCACCCTTATTCTCAAAAATTCTCAAAGATACGTCAAATCTCCGAATCACTAAGAAACCGAGGGTTTCACATTCACCATGTTCACAACAGCCAAAGAATCAACTTGAACCACCACCTTCTTCCACCCTTCATTTTACGCCATTAATAGCCCATTATAAAGACCCCATAACTCTGCCTCTACTGCAAAGCAGTTACCCAGATATTGTTTGAAGCCAGCAAGCCATCGTCCATCACTGTTTCTCGCCACACCTGCACAGGCAGCCTGCCCAGGAGCACCCCAATGCAAACATCCTTTATATGCACTTTAATGTAACTCATTGGTATATGTATGAGTGATCTATTTCTTAAACAGCGGGTTTGGATTTTGCAAATCTCACCGAACTCGAACCCGGACCCGTCATATAATTAACCTTAATTATAGTCTAGATTATGGGTTAATAACAATTTTGTTATGTAATTTGCAGATAGGTTTTCGATATGGGTCCTTGGTAGAGGACTTGTTCACAAGTTGTCGTTTACATTGTGAAGGCTGGAGGTCCATATTTTGCAACACAAATAGACCAGCATTTTTGGGGAATTCACCAATTAGCTTGGTGGATATATTGAATCAAAATAAAAGATAGGTAATTGGTGTGTTTGAAATTGGGTTTTCAAAGTATAGCCCAATAATATTTGGTATCAAATATTTGGGTCTTCTTATGACCCTAACTTACTCTCAATGTGCATTTTGGAGTACTTGGTTCATTCCTATAATCACATATGCTTTTCTACCACAACTAGCTCTACTCAACAAAGTTTCCATCTTCTCCAAGGTATGAAATTAATTATTGAATGTAATCTATGAATAATGTATTCAATATAGTTTGATTATAGAAGATGATAGTATTCTAAAGCTCCAATTGTTAACAAGGATGCACATATCATAATTTGTACAATTCGTAATGTGCACGTAGGTCTCAAGATCAATTAATCTTCATGACTCAAAAAGATTAATTTAGACAATGCATTGCAGGTCTCGAAGCATGGTTTCTTTTGTACCCTTTTTTTTTTGTCTTGGAAGCATATGGGCAAGATCTTTTGGATTTTGTTATAGTAAATGTAACATTCAAAATGTGGTGGAATGATAAAAAATTTTGGCTTATAAGAGGTTCTTAGTAGTTTAATTAATCCAAAGTGGCCTGCATTTTCCTTTAATGGTAATTTCATGCATCAAACTGCTCTTTTTTTTTATGACGAAGTTAATCCTCTTCGTTTTAATTATCAAGAATTGATGAATAAGATTTTGAAACTTGTTTAGTGCTACTTGCCTATCTTATTCCTTAGCTTAATAGATGATGTGTCATATTTTTGTACTGTGTATATGTTATTATGTAATTTTGAGAGGAAAAAGAAAATTACTTACATACATCTTATAATCCCAAAAGTAATTAGGATAATCTAGCGATTTCCTATATTTCTTTTATTTTTGGAATTTCATCCGGTGTTTCTGTATACCTAACTATGGATGTCGAGTAAGCCGGATTTGGGTATTTACGAACCCATTAAGTGATCAATCTTCTTACGAAGCCATTAAGAGATCAATCTTCTTAACTCAATTTTCTCATTCATAACTATGGTTCAATCTCTAGATCTTGTTTAAGGAGTCTAGTACCTTATCCAATTAGATCAACGGGCTATTGGTAATTTCCAATATTTCTAATAACAAATGATGAAAAAATAGTATATATTACATGATCCTGTAATGAAATTTTAAGCAATTGCAGACAAGTCTCCTAGGATTCTGATACAATGCTCATTTTTTCATATGACCTCCAACCTAAACTGCCTCCAATATTATTTAACTTGGGAAATACAATGGTGCAGCAAAAAAAAGAATATCAGCTCTTAGTAGTTATAAATTCATTATTTTTTTTTGTCAACTTCATACAGAAGGGGAAAAAAATATTTCATCTATATATTCCTATGTTTGGATATTTAGAGCTACAGATTCTTGACTAGAACAAGTTATTCTATTTTCGGCCGAAACGGAAACCTCTGGACATGTTTCTGTGCTCAATGATTCATCAATATTATGTATCACATGGCTATTGAAATTCTCTTGTTGATTTTCTTGCTCTTCTGATGGTATAATCTGTGTATTGAGATTAGAATTTTCTTGCTGTAATGGTGACTCAGGTTCATGAGATTGTACCTTATTTTCAAGCTTTTTTATGGGTATTATAAAAGATCTACAAAGTGGGCAAGTTGAATTTGTATGAAGCCAATGGTTTATGCATTCTATGTGAAATACATGTTTGCAAGTTGGAATTTGTAGCACTTTTTCTTTTATCTCGAATTCAGCTAAGCAGACACAACACCTGTATGGGAAAAAAAAAAAAAAAATCAGTTCAGCTCTAATTGGTTTGACTTACTTCTGATTTTGTGTTATTATATATATATATATATATATATATAGTGCAGCCCGGTATATGAAGACACCCCGTATTTACGCAGGGTTCAGAGAAGTATCGCACACTTAATTGTGCAAATGTAAATAGTTTTATCATGTATTTACTGTAAAAAACTGTTTCACGGCTCGAACCTGTTATCTTTTGAATTTATTTTGATTTTGTGTTATTATATGATGGAATAAATTCGATATTTTTTTTTTTGTTTTGGGTTTTGAGTTTGGAAATTCAAAAGGAATATTCATATTTCATATCAACAATAGCTGTTGGACACAGAATCTTTCATATGATCTTTTTTTTTAGCATAATATGTGAAATTAAGGCTTAAATTAGTCTGGAATTTGATGCTCTTGCACTTTACTTGGATAGGAGTTGCTATGTGATGTTCAAATGACGTTGAGCTGTTCATTTTACTGAAAGAATCTTAAATCTTTTGATGCATGATGTGTATACTTATTAATTAATTTATTTGTGGACAGAAAATGCATGTACTTGTGTATGTTGTGGATGGAAGCGCCTGTACACGTCTGTATATGCACAAGCGCTCTCCGTCCACAAATAACACTCTGGTTTTAATAATATTTATAGAGTTTGTTTCATAACAAGAGTTTTTTTCTTTTCTTTTTTTGAAAGACAATAAAATTAGTCAATTGAATATTGAATAGTGTTTTAATTGTTTATAAAATGTTCAAAATAAAAACTAGTAAAAATTAATCAATTTAACATTTTTAATAAAACGTTATTTAAACCTGTGCAAACTATTTCAAACTTACTTTACCACATATTTTAAAATAGTATTTATAAAACGCTCAAATCTATTTGAAAAGTTGTTGATAGACAGAGCCATAATTTTTTTTAATTTACTATATTTTCTTTGAATTTACTATAATATAGATCAATTAATTTTTAAAATACAAAAAGTGCAAATGAAATAATTATTTAGATATTGGACCCAACCTATAGCTAGAAAATAGTTATTAAATTTGCACATAAGCCTATTTTTTTGTTTCTGTGCTGAACAAACAAAAAGAACTCGAAGAAATGGTCATATATAAACAAAAAAAAATAGACATGTGTTGCAAATTTTTTAAACATAGTAATTTTTGAACCTCCTGAAGGACAAATTAGATAGTTTCATGAACACAGTATATAGATTTTTCTGTATAAAAAGGAAAACTTTCTTAGTGTCATATGTCACTTTCATTATTATATTTCATAAATTTTGACCTTATCAGGATATT
>CATIWJ010350916.1:0-15080 GCA_949640765.1 Croton laevigatus | reverse complement strand
GCGGAGCTTAATTCTCAGTCCATACCTTCAGTGAGCCATCAGAAGATGCACTTCTCATTTGAGTTTTATCTTTATAATCACTTGACTCTGGAAAACACTGCTACAAAAACCAGTCTTACCTTCTGCGTAGGTTGATGCGAGTCTAGTTGCAAATCCCATTTTTTGGATAGGCCAACATATTTTGATTCCACAATTATGCATGGGGAATCGATAATCATTGTATAAGCTGGTTATTGCCTTCGTAATATACGTTTTACAATGTTGGTTAGGTCTCCCATGTCTCCCATGCACTGACAATGATCAAGCCATCATCTTGCTGACATGAGATTTAACTTGGAAGAATGGAGTAAAAATTTTTTATTTTCATCTGATTGAGATTTTGATCCAAGTAGAACATCTTGTTTTGACACGTTTTATCATATTGGCAGACAACTTAGGAAATGCATTGCTGACAAGCTTTTTCATCACCGGAGCATGGGATCACAACAAGCTTCTACAATCATTAAAAGCATACCAAAATGCTGTATGTATTTGTGATGAAGGCTTCCTTTAAAATCCAGTTTCTGATTATTGATGAGTTCTCTTTTAATAAGAACAAGTTGTTAAGTAACCGAACTTTATAATGGGTACATAATTTTGAATTGAATGCCATTATGGTAAGAATGGATTGTTTTGCTTGGTTTATTTTGTTTTATTGAGTGTTTTGATGGTACATGTCAGGAGAAAGATGAAAACATGAAGTCCAATCCAGACCTGTACTTTAACTCTGCCACAGTAAGTTAAAAGCTTCGATCTCATCATTTTCTTGTAAAATGAAACCTTTAAAAAGTTTGCACTAACAGGTGAATGTGTAATTTTGATTCCATTTGCATGGTTGCCTATTTTTGCAACTTATTTGTTTGCCGGTAAACTGCAATTGATGTTTGGGACATCAGCAGTTTGGGGAAAGTGGTGAAATAAATTTGTTGATTGATACAAAAACTTTAACCTTTTTTTTTAGCTCAGAATTTGGAAAAATATGTATTCATGTGCTTTTATGATGGATTTGGCTTTTATGATGGATTTTGCTTTAAGACTGGCTATAAAATTTAGGAGGCTATTTTAGGATGCGCTTTATTGATTCAAGAGTCAAAATTTCAGCTCCACACGTCATAATGGCGTATGATGTTTTGGTTTTCAGGTCAATAAGTATTTGGAGAATTATGAGAGGGCTCTTAGTGAGTTTGAAACTGCTGCCTTGAAGGATCCTAGTCTCAATGCCACTGAGGAGGTTCAAAAGATGGTTAATCTTCTCAACAAGTTAGAAAATTTGTTGAGGGTAAATATTTTTCTTGTATTGGTAGTCTTGTATTATTGTGTTGTTAAATAATAAAATCTCTAAAAATGTTGTTTCAAATATTTAGTTTGCTTACTGTAATTTTTCACTTTTGGGGGGTGTGGGAGGTGCTAGGTTTGTGTACTGATTTTAGTCAATAGAGATTCAGCATCCTGGAATTTAAATAAAACTTCCTTTATGGTTTCAATTTTCAGGGACAAGCTAGAGCTAAACGACTTGCATCTGCAGCATCATCAATGGCAGCCATTAACGGTAAGGTATCTTATCTATTAGTTATCAAGTTTTAGTTCCAAATGTATTTTTCCATTTACAGTTCACTATTGATTTTTTTTTTTTTCGGCTTCTTGTTTTAAAAGTGAATTCATCATATAAAAGAGCCACTGTTGATCTGTTGACGAATGGCCTGAACAAAGCAGTAGCAGTTGTGGGAAAAGTTCTCTTTTTTGTTAAGCATGAGAATATCACTCCCCTGTAAGTCCACTTTTTCGTTATTTTTTCTACATCCAAATGAACCAATTGCAATCTCATGCTACTCGCGCTTTCAATTTATTTTGGCGTTACATATAGTTCTTTAAAGTAGCTCTAGTTGATGACAAACTTTCTGGTTTTACAAGAAAGAATGTTTTGTGATATCTAATATACAGTAGTGCCTTGCGGTAGTGGCACTATTACCAATATATTTGCTGAGGAATGGCTCATTAGTGGTGAGGTATACTAGCTTTGTGAGGGAACAAGCTTACTAATAATTCACATATAATTAAACTTCAATATCGTTCTTACTTTGTGAAGTTTGTGCACATAAGTTGTATTGAAATCAACTGATCTTCAATTTTTTTTCCTTCTTATTTTTTTCAGATACTATTTGGTGTGTGATTCAAATCAGGCATGCTTTATTCTATCAGTGTATGGTTTAAGCAATGAAGCGGTAAGAATTGGTTGCAGAATTTTTAAATTCCTTGTATTTTTGTCCTTTGCTGGGGTGATATTTCTATCATGTTTTTATTTTTTTTTTGAACGGCAAAAACTTAATTATTATTAATGTGAAAGAGTTGTTACAGATTACAAGAAAATATTGAGCAAATTGATACAAAATTCTCCTTTTCATGAGAAATAAAAAAGGAGAATCAAAACCAACTGAAGAAATGAAGCATACAAAATTAAATTGCAACCGTGATCATCTATACATCCTCTCTATCATTTGCTTGCTGGAACTAGATTATGAGATTTTTTAAATGTCAAAAATTCAGTTGGACTTTTATGAAAATTTAGCAACAGAACTTAGAGACCATATTTGAAATTAAATGATATCATAGTTTGTTAATGCAGTCTCAAGTTCTGACTTGGCTTGAGCTATGAGCCAATGGCCTGCACTCTTGTTCTTTCATTTGATCTGGAAACGTGAACTCAAATGTAATTGATGGACATCATGCTCGCAGATTAAAGAGGGAGATCAGCTAACCTTATTGGAGCCATCTTATCGTAATGTTGATTTTATTTGGAAAGAAAAGGTATCTTCTCTTGGCTGTTTTTGCATTCATTTGATTTTGATCCTGGGATTGGCCAGTGTTTTAAAAAAACCATAATGATGAATTACGTTGGTTGAATCAGCATTACCATTTCAAATCAATTCGAGTGGATTTCATAGAGCAAGTCCTTGTAAATGGGAAGGCCGTTTTACCACAGCAAGCCGTTCGTTCATCAATTTATGCTCAACATAAGCCATGAGAAGCCACTTCTTCATTCAAGTTCAAGTGGTGTGCTGTGAATGTTGTACTTATAGTAGGTTTTGTTGTTCTGAATGATTCGATTGATGAGTTGTATATAGTTTAGTTTAAGTTGTTGCTCAGAAACAGAAATTCAACAATGTATTTTGATTGCTATATGTTCATAATAATTATTCAAGCTTTTTGGTTTGTTCTTTACTCCACACAATTTCTAACATGATGTAAAATTGTTTTTCATAAATAATGATATTTATTTCAAATATACTTATATTCATAATTAGGGGTGTATTTAGGATGAATTATTAAAATATGTTATTTAAATTATATACTGTATTTGCAAAAAGAAATAATGTGCCTATTATAAATAAAACAATTAGCGCTGACCATGCACTTTCTTCCTCTGCAGTTGGGTTTCAGATTTGCCAGCAAATGCCTAAAGACAATCTTCTCATCTTAATACTTTTGTTTGGATACCAACAGCGATGTAAACGGAACTGTCATCTAGTTTGCACTACCATCTAATATTGCGTGCGGAGGCAGAATTTTCAATTTAGGCAGCCATTTTTGCTGATTTGGTATCAGAAACAACTTAATCTTATGCACGTAACTTCTAACTTATTAATTCAAATATAAATCATACAAGTATACAGCTAGCTAGCTATTCACGACAACTACACTGTGCAACCAAATGAAAGATGTAGCTGAATCCACCAAAGTGTGGAACAATGGAATGAAGACGATACAATCCCATGCTAGAAATCATCAAATTCCATTTACCAATAAACCAAAAAAAAAAAAAAGACAACATCATAAAAGTAAAAAGAGGAACTACACAATCATTGCCTGTAGTAGCCACTTTGGTTGGGAGGTTGGTATGGATTAGGAACAGTGTAAGGTGGTCTAGGTAGCGATCCGGGTTGCTGTCCATGTGAGTTGTAGTATGGGCCCCGCCATCCTGGATAGGCAGGCTGGCCATACTCCTGATTAGCCGGTGGCTGTTGCTGGAACTGTGGTGGTGGGTATGGAGTACCTGGAGCAGGGGGGACATGGTAAGGAGGTGGGGGCTGGGGAGTACCATAAGGGGGAGGTGTTCGAGCATATCCTGACATACTTGGTTGCTCTGGAGGCTGGTAGTAAGGGGCTTGAGCACGAGGATGGGAAATATTTTGAGGCTCTGCAGGAGGAGGTGGACTTGATCTTGGAGTTTGATGGGGCTGGTTCACTGCTGGGTAGTTGTACGAACCTGTATTCTTCCCATCCTGAAAACTCAATCCGGCCATTTGTCTCTGAACATCTTCCATCATTTCTCGGCACTGGATATTTCTAGTCATCACAAAATCACTGCATTGCTGCTTTACATTGGTGATTGCATCCTGTCATAAAAAGATTTCAGCAGGTTCATTCATCCTTTAGATAAATATGAAAATTGAACTATCGATCAAATAGGGCTGTTCATTGTCAAAACATGCAACTCAATGAACTTTCATAATTTTACTCCATTAATTTAAGATAATATATCCTGTGATTAAAAAGAAATATAACTCAATACTACAGCATACTTTTATCTTTTAATCAAAGCAGGCTAGCAAGGTTCTACTTTGAACAGCCCTACTAACAAACATAGGAATAAAACTAGGGGGAAAAATGTCAGAAACAACAGGTGCAAAATCTGACCTGAAGAGTGACATAGAACTTCAATCCCTCATTAAGGTTGTCCTTTATTTCTCGATACTTTGCTGTAGCAGCCTGTATCTGCTTATAGCACTTCTCACGAGAAGCTGAAACAAGTTGCGGAGGGGAAATTATGTCAGAAGAAGAGTGTTCCTTTTATAAGAAGTAAAGGATATTATCATAGCAATAAACATTTCATTCATGTTTTGAGTTACAATGGGGACCTGTGATGACAAATACTTGCAGAAAATGAATCTAAGGCATTAGGGACAGACTCAAGCTTAGAATTTGTATTGTTGCAGAGAAGAGGCAAGAAAACTTAATGAGCAGTATTTATCGCCAACAAGATGAGAATATAATTGTGTAGTTGGTAAATGAAACTATCCAAATAAGTTTCTAATATCAATTTACCCAATTGCTCAAGAAGAATTGTGACCAACATACGAAAAATTATTCTGAAGCCACATTTGAAGTATTTAAATCTGATAAGAAAAACAGAGTCGTCATAAATTAGGGGCATCCAACACCCTGTACCTTTCTACTATTGCTATACTAGTTAGATGAAACTAATCCCATATCATCTTTAATTGCCATAAATTGTTTAAATTGCTTAACTATGTTGCAAAACTTATCAAAATTGTTAAATAAGTGATGGACTACTACTGCCCCTATCTATATCAATATAAAAATATTAATGTCATATCCCTCTATTAGATGTTATATATAATTTATTTAGAATATCAGTGTCAAACAATAATCTTGCGATACGCATACAAACATATTAAGAAACATTGTACTCCCCATACATTAGACATAATTTGATCAAATTCATGCTTAATAGACAACTTCACATGTGAAAACTATCCATTTTGAAACAACAATTAAAACAAGCTTACCTTTGTAATCTTCAAGGTTGAAGACAGCAGAAAACTCATCATTTTGAGCCTGTAGAGGGTCAATTTATAAATTTCAGTAATGGAAGAAGTTCCGACAGTATGCTAAATATTTGACAGAAAAGTTCGAAAAAGAAAAAGCATACTTCAACAGTCTATCAATTCTAAAGATTAGGAAGTTTTCCTTTAGTTACATAAAAACATCAATTAAAAGCAGCTTATCAACGAAATAGTTCAACTGCAAAAGGAGAGCAGCTCTTACAACCTATGCACAGTTGCTTGCTAAATTCAAAATAACAACATCAATACAAAAAGAATAAAAGTGCTGAGAAAACTTAGAAAAAGCTAGTGTCAAATTAGTAAGAGTTATGTGCTGCGAAAAAAAATAACTGCACACGACTGTGGCAATTTAAAAGTGTTGGTGTCAACAAAGAAGGTTTTCAACCATCATTAAGATATAATTTTAGCAAGCAGCGTCAATCTGTTGCCATAACAGCATTAAAAAGTAATAAAGCGAATATCAAATTGCACATTGAAAAGAAACCAATAAACCTGAATTTGCAACAACATTTGTTCTTGTGCCTCAATGTTTTGGGCAATATCCTCCGAGATCTGATCATATTTGGCTATCTCTTTCCTGAAAAGATCTTCGTAGGAGCCAGTGGATGTCATCAACTTCGGTAATATGTCATCCTGAAACCATATAGGCATTCAACTAAATATAAGAAAAAGAGAAACCAGCAAAAGAAAATACTGGAAAAGATGATGATTTGGTGTAAAAGACATTATATCGGAAGGCAGTAATCTGCATCAACCATTAAGAAAATGTGACCCATAATTCATGGTAAGTAAACTTTGGTACAATAAAATGGAAATATGCTTTTATTATAGCATATCAAGCAAAGAAATCATCATGCAAGCAGATGATCACACATAACATAAATGAATAGCATGGCTGTTACACAGAGATCCGAATGCATTTGCTGTAATAGCATGTCCAGTAAATTATAAGCAGCAGTCAATTATTCCAGGTCACCACAGAAACCCAATAATTTTTATTTAACAACATATTGCAACTGGCAGGAATCTAAACAGTCCAAGAAAGCAAGGCTCAATGCAGCTTCATGCGTCTAAAATCAGATTTTTAGTAAATCCTTCAGAAACGAGGAAAATTAGTTAAGCAAAACACAAGCTACCAAAGAACAGAATGAGTTGAAATCTAGGCCCACCTTTCTTTTCATCTCCTTAAGCATGTCTTCAAGACCTGCCCGTTGAGCACCAAGAATCTCCAATTGCCTCTGCATATTTCCACAAGCCCATAGGATGTAAGAAGAAGAACACCAAAGTTGAAATGTTATAAAATAAGATACTGATCTTAAATGCCATGACAGAGGCATTGAAAAAGTATAATAATGTTTCCCCCTTTCTTTTTATGTTGTTTTCTACTTTTGGATCTGAGTTAAGGTTAGAAGAAAATTAAAAAGCACATATTTAAAAATTATTACTAAGTCTAGCATTATAAGAATAAACATACCAAGCTCTGCTTCAATGACCCCACTATAGCATCTTCATTGGCATCCAAAGACATTATTGGCCGAGCCAGAGATGGAAGAGCAGATTCTATCTGATAAAAATGGAAGGCACATAAAATTATTATACGGTACATTTGCATTACTCCAATAGAGTAGGACATTTTTTATGCTATATGAGAGAAGAAATTAATAGTCAATATCAACAAACATTTCCAGATTTTAAAATCCCACAAGCGATGTTCTTTTTCACTGATCAATATGTTTGCATAGATCAAAGGAACAGAACAGTCAAAAAGTATAGTAATATTTCTTTAAAAAACTGTTGGCACAAAAAGTTAAATAAATTATGATGTTCAACTGTGCACGCACGAAAAATAATACATATTGTTGGAAAGACATACTGGTCGGCGATCAAGGATTGACATGAGTGCAGAATGATCCCTCACTGAACGCTCAATTCTGCCATCACTGTCTGCAGCTTGCTTCAAGTTAGCTGCAAACCTGTTTATCCTATCTTGCAAGTTCTTTGTCAAAGTGCTGGACTGAGGCCTAGTCCACCGTGTGCCAAATTGACTTCTAAACTGAGCATCTTCTGATGCTTCTTTCTGCAAAAGCTCCTCAGTCTGGACCAGCAATTCATGGTTCACCCTTCTCAAATCTCTAAGTTGCTGTAACTCACCTTCCAAACCAGCAGGGCCTCCACTAATCTGCACTGCTTCCACATCTTCCTTGAGATCTGCTGGGAGAGTAAAATTTCCTTCCAAAGCAAGAATTGATTCCGGTAGGTCCATTTCCTTTAGCCTCACTCGAGTTAGCTCACTCGCTTGTTGTAATTTCTCAGCTTGAGTCCTAATGACATCATCAACCATCTCAGTATACCTTGAAAGAGCTTTTGCACTGCTGTCTGGAACAAGACTCGCAAACATCTTTTCCTTGCTTGCATCTAATACCTCGTTCATTGGCATTGACTTCACCATAGAAAATGCTGGAAGAGGAGGTAAGGAACTTGGGGAAGGAACCCTCATAAGGTAGACCCTATCATTTTCCTTCACAGCCCTCTCCAAGTTGCGATTGATGTTGGATTCAAGCTTGCTAATTGCATCCAAAAGCTGTGCTGCAGCCCCCTTCGAGTTTTTCTTTGCCTCAGATAAGGCACTAAGGCCACTCTTTAACCGTGCAATTTCTTCAGCCACTTCTTCTTTCTCATGCAACTCTAAAGCATACCGATAACAAGCTTCAGCATAGAACAAAGCTGACTTCAATTGGACATGAGCAATCCAAGGCCTGTCAAAATGATCCTTTAGAGGTGCAACGTTCAATGCAGCTAAAGCTTCCTCATAATATAGGCCAACCTGAAATTATTTCCATTCATATAACAAATTCAAAATAACTACAAAATCAACAGACCGAAATCCCATGAATCTTAGTTTCCAATGCACAATGAAATCTAAAATTTTCCAATAATAGAACATGCCATGCTGATACAGGCAAAACATACTTGGTCATACGAAACAGTACACCAGCTGCAGCCACATATTTTGAAACAATTGTGGAAAAGCACAACTACTGCAGCATTTATCAGAACTCTATCAAATATGTGGCCTTTTACGCCAATAAGTTTAGCACTTCCTTGGAAACAATAAATTAGAATAAGTTCATTATTCATGAATGCATTACTCCAGCTCATAATTAGATACCATACAAAGTTAAACACATTTTCACCATTATCGTCCAAAATTAATCCTCACACCCATTAAAATAACACAGAATAAAAATGCCACTAACCTGTCTCGCAATCTTAGCACAAACTCCAGGGGTACTCCCTTTAGCAATGGTGTTCTCAAAGACACACTCCTGCGCTTGAGCCAACATCAGCCTCTCCAACATCCCAGCACACTCCACCGACACATCAACGGTCGTACTCGATCCCATCGAGGCTTTGGTCGCTGCATTATCTCTCAAGTATGCAAACGCCCCTGCAGCTGCAATAAACGCATGAATAGCCTGCCTTCTCCCTTCCACAGTCGCCCGATCAAACGAAAGCCCAATCTGACTATATACAGCACCCAAATTGAAAAGAATCGCAGCTTTCTCTAAATGAATATTCTGCTGAGAAGCCTTCTGCTTCTGCTTAAACGCATCGTACCATAAAAACGTGACGGTATTGATGTGATCATTATCGGGAGATATAGGGAAGCGAGTCTCGACCAAGCAAAGGGCTTTAAAGTAATTCTGAAGGAGATCACGGCGAGCAGTCGGTGAAGGATCAGATTGGCGTTCGACATCGGAGCGATACAGCTTAAGAGTTTCGAGGTCGTCGTCTAGGTTTTGAGCTTCGCGTTCGGAGTAGTACATGGCTATGTAGTTACGAAGTGGGCGGTAGAGGTCAAGGGAGGTGGTTTTCTTCTCATAGATTGCCAACATGATATTGGTGGTGGCCGCGGCGGAGGATTGGGCGGCCATCGGTGAAGAATTGGATCCGATTGAAGAATTTCAGTCGAAGAAGAGTGAAAATGAGAGTACTAATAATTCAATCGTTGATAGGCTATTTCTTATTGCGATTTTCGTTTGCGCGTAATTTACTTCTTAGCAAAGGAATGTAGGGACGAAGGAAACTACCCCACAGCGATGCTTTTAACCGTTTTGTGAAGCCCTTAGATTTTTTAAGTTTTAACTAATTACTGTTTGTTTGATTTTTATTAAGGGAAGAAAAAGGGTTTTTTACAGTATCCTCGCATTTTCACCGTATTTTGAACTATATAACAAAATCACAAAACAAAATCACCAATATTCGCGAATTTCACCATAATTTTAAACCAAGGACGAAATTTGAAAACATAAACATATTTCAAACCTCAGGCATGTTGTAGGTAGCTACCATTTTTGTTTGGTTTAGTTAAACAAAAACGACTGCATTTCTTTGCCCTCGCTAGCGTAGTTAGGGTCGTGCTGGCATAGACAGGGACGGAGCCAAAGAATTAAGAGTGGGGGGCCATTTTCTAAGGCCCAAGTATAACTGAAGCCCACTAATAATTATTGCAAAAAACAATAAAAATGCCATTCTCCTAGCTGGAACTCAAGAGGCCAAAGGCACGCTCAACCACTACACCACAAATAGAACACAATTTATTTTTACTACTAACTATATATAAATTTTAAAAAATTCATGGGGTCCAATATCACCCTTAGCCTATATGTGGCTCCGTCCCTGGGCATAAACGATGCACCAAGATCGATTATGCATTATATGACTATGGTCGATTTTTTAAAACAATTTGAAGTAAAATTTCCTATTCTTTACTAGTATGCAATGGAACACAATCTGTCAGCTTTTATTGAAGAATCATCAATTTATGCAATGGAATCTAATTCCTCAACTCTTAATACCAAAATTTGCTATTCCGATTCAAATCAGCGTTTTCAAACTATAACCAGCCTCAGTTTTCGTATTAGCCAAATTCAATCCAGTCTTCAAGTTAGAATACAAATTCGATCCTCGATTTTCAAATCGGCACCATTTCATCTCATTTTTCGACCCGATGACTCGGTTTCTTTAGTCGAATATCATTTCTTGCCTCAAGCGCACCCTGCAACAGTCCAAGACACCTTTTCAAACCTTAAAACTAAAAAATAACGCAAATCGTCAAGGAATCAATGCAAATTGATGTGAACCAAGCAAAGAAAAACCGAGACAACCCACCGACATGACAAATCCGGCCAACATGTCTAGCCATGTGATGCCCTTTATCCCGATCCATTTTCGATCAAGCTAAGAGGGTTACACTTCATACTGGCATCACTTATTTGTTGGATTGAAGGAGGCAACATTTTTATCCCCTTATGATGAGAGGCAAACTGCTTTTTTTTTTTGGGATTTGGTTTACCCGTGACTATAGTGATGCCTTGTCGAAGGGGGGTCCCAAGTAGACACTTCGGCAGTTTATTTTTCATGAGCTTACTTTTGGGAAGCTTTAGGAGCTCATGTAGAGGGAACTTTTTCACTTTTTCTTTTCTCTAGCTTTTGTCTTTTTCTCTATTTCTTCGGTTATTCTTTTGCCTCTCCCTGAAGGGGATTGGGTAGAAACAACAATGATTATAAGGTATCAACTTATGGATGCTTGCTTAGAAGCAGAGATCCTCTTAGGTATTATAAGATCCTTACCAACTTTTGCCAGCGTATCCATATCCATGTCTTCTGTACCTGAAAAGATAACATCAACGATGAAGATCATTATTTGTTTAAGTAGAACATAATGCATACTGTGTACAAGTTTGCTACTTATGATGTATGAGAAGACAAAAGAGGGCAATCTTTATTTTTCTAATAGAATTCCCTAAGACCACTCAGAAAAGGTGTGAATATGAGCCCAAAATTGAAATTGAGAAGAACTATAAAAATATGATAGAACACACGAGAAAAATTAAAGGATTCGCCTCCTTAATTTATTTTTAGAAGAAAAACTATGAAAAAACCTAAAAAGTATGGGGTAGTTCAATCGATATAAAATGGAATTGCCCCTATTCCAATTCTGTTCCAAAAATTTCATTCCATACTGCTTCGTTGAAATTTGGTATGGTATTTTGTAATTCCAAATTTTAGACCATATATAAAACATATCATTTTATAAGATATTAGAAAACATAGATTTCAATATTCTTCGGTTTAAAGCAAAGGATTTATATCTCAAATGATTAGGGTGGTGCACCTCACTGACTTGAGGTCAAGGGTTTGAACCCTAATATTAAAAAAAAATTACCGATAAAAAATATTCTTTAATTTAAATATATATTTCATGCCAATCAAAACTAAAAATAGATTAAAATTAAAATAATCAAAAAATTAGAAGTTTAAATTTTAAAACACTAAATAAATCAATGAAATAAAAATATTTAAGTTTGAATATACTTAAAATATTTTAAAATTAAATTGCTAATAATAAATAAATGCACCTTACAATGTAAAAGCATATAAATGTTCAAACACACACACATATATATATATATATAAACAAAATTTCGGTATATGATTGGAATTCGGAATTTTATTATAACATTGCATTCCATATTAAAAAATTTTACAAAATGCATTCCATTCCATATTTCAAAATTTCAATCCAAACAACAATTTTGCTTTGGATTTCGATTTAGATATGTAGTATTCCAAACCAAGTTACACCTTTACTAAAATGTGACTCCGATTAACCAAATACGCAAAAATATATTTTATTGCAAAAAGTCACTAATCTGAATTTAAAGACTAGATTTTCGTATGTGGCATAAAAATAATGAAGAAAAAGAATTAATTTGAAAGAAAATGATGCTAATTTAATTGGAGAAAAATTAAATAATACATGAACAAATAATAGCAAGATAAATACAAAATAAACACAAAGGAAACAATTATCAAGAGAGAAAAAATCAATTAGATATTAGATCTAGATTTGGCTCAATACCATTGGATGCTAATTTGGCTCATATTCAATTTGATTGTTATTCCTACACAAAAATACTCAATAAAAACAACGTAAAAAGTGCAAAACGAATTGATAAATAGAAAATAAACAAGCTATAAACAATAGAAAAGCGTGCTGAAATTTATGATAAACTAATTATAAACAATGGCAAAAACTAACTTTAAACATATAATATACAATAATCCAAATTTTATAATAATTAAAGGAAAAAGAAGGTTTTTTTAGATTTATTAAGCCCACAATCTAAGATTAAATCCAAAATCTGCCTACATACTCAATTTGTATTCGAGATCAGAACGAAATGTAGTTTCAAATTACTATGAAGTGATTTTAATGACATATTAGTGTGCTAATAATATATGATGGGGGAAAAGAGATTAATTGAAAAAACTAATTAGAATATAATACTTGAGCTGATTATTTGGTAAGAGCTGAGTTGGATGTTGAGATGTGAGCGAAAAACCCAAGAAAAATAATCTCAAATCCTTAAGGAGAGAGAAAATTTGTATGGGTTGTGAAGAGAGAGAAAATTGGGTTTTTTTTTGGAGTTTTAGGCATTAGATTGTCTATTAAGTTATAGATGAGGACCCTATTTACAAGGATACATGCAAGACCTATTTAAGAGTGTAGGGAGCTGAATCCAAATTAGAATAGGATTAGGGTCTTTCGCTTAAAGAAAAATGAAGGAATATTCTAAAATTGGTACACTTTAGAATACTCTAGAATAGGTGAAAACTGGAACAGAGTAGAAGAGAAACAAGATGTCATAAGAGTGGAAATTCAGGTACCGTAGAAGGGGCACATGGCAGCACGTGATTAAAGACAAGTGGGGCGACATGTGGTAGCAAAGGAATGGAGAAGGGCGGTAGACATGTGGCAAAAGGTCCACATAGTAGCTGACATGGTAGTGGTCAAAGTTCCATCGGAAGTTTGCTACGGGAACTTGATCGGCTAGTAACTGGTTGGCAGTAGCACTGGTTGTTAATGGCGTGGTGTAGCCATGTAAAGGAGGTAGGTTGACTGTTGACCGTTGCTAACTAGGCATTGACTGCCACATGGCATATTTTAGTTGGTTGCTTCTGCTGATTAGGTTGAGTTGACCTGTTGACTGGTTCAATTGCTGTTGGTTTGCTTAAATTTGGTCCTGTTTGAGCTGATTTTGCCTTTTACTTCCATTTTAAGTCTGATTCGTGAGCTTTCTAACTTGAAAAATTCTTAGTTCGAGGCAGAATGTAATTGAGACTAATGCGAGACTAAGAAAACACATGACATTGAACTTGTAGAGAGGTTAGAACGATGTTCGGTTCAATCCGTGGGGCTTTGAAAAATGCTTGAATTTAGCTGGTTCGTTAACTAAGGCTCCGTGGGCTTTACCATAGGCTTAGGCCCAATAAATTAAATCCCGGGGTAGCAAATTTGGTATTCACAAGAGGTTAAGAGCAGCTATATAGTTTTCTTTAGATTTATTTAGGATCAAGTTTACAAAGTGAAGTAGGTCTCTGCTCTAATTATTTAGGACCATTTTCATTTATTAGTAGCCTACATTGAAAAGATGAGGCTAAAGAGTTATTGTCTGTCCAGAGAATATTCACCCTAATCATTGACTAGATATTATAATATCCATGAGTTTTGTCACCATTTTCGATAATGAAGAGATGATGGAGCATTAAGCTCGTGGCCTTTGAAAAGTTCCAGAGCGTATAAATAGTAAATAATCCTCATAGAGTGAAGGTGGAATTGGATCAATGCAAGCATGGTGGTTAGATAGAAAGTTACTAAGAACAAGAAATATAGGAAAGTGGAGGCCATGAAGCAAGTGGTATTCGGTGATGAGTAACTGGTGTCTAAGCAATTAGTGTTTGGACTCAGTGCAGTCTGGAGAAGGAAGTCTTGCCACGTACGTAAGGCTTACGAATAGAGCAATAGCCAAAAAAGTCACAAAGATCTTTAGCAAACTTGTTATAACCTCTACCAGTTATCAAAGGTGAATATTCGGTTAAAATAGTTAATTTTTGGAAAAATCTTGATTGAATTATAAAATATGATTTTTTTTTTCTCTACCAAATTTACCATTTACTCAATTAACCGAATTAAAAAATAATTTTTGAATTAACCGATTGGCGAACCAAATAACCCGAATTATTTGCTCATCCTTAAGAGAAAAGAATTAGAGAAATTATAATTATAAATTTCATGTCAAAACGGTAGAGTTTTAGATTTTGAGTAATTAGGCTAATTCGGCCAAAATTAATTTTATCCGAATTTAATCGAATTGCTTGAAATTTTTATATTTATTGACTAAATTATCTGTTTAACATTTTTTGGCCGAATTGAATTATCTAATCTACCCTAAATTATTTGCCCAACCCTAATTGGTAGGGTTTCATAGAGATTCATTTGGTTTGTCAACTTGAGGACCTTGGTTCATCCTTAGACGAGTCACCATTTCT
>CATIWJ010350865.1:0-31345 GCA_949640765.1 Croton laevigatus | reverse complement strand
CCCTCTCCAGATGCTTAATCAAAGACACTGGCCAAGAATAAATAGAAAAAGTGTGTAAGAAAGAGCTAAAAATGACTGATTTTACCAAAGCGAGCCTTCCTGCCCCAGACAAAGTAGATCCCTTCCACTTAGAGAACTTGTTTATTTATTTATTTTATTATTAATTATTTATATTATTTTATTAATAAATATACCACAACGATGAGAAAATTATGACGAATCTATTGGTGCAGTCTGTTCGTTGAGACGTTACAGAATGAATTTAATAGTGAATAATAAAATAGTAACTCAAAGTTGGCGTTACTATTTACGTTACTGTTGAAATAGTAAATTATTATTTACGTTACTATTTATGTTACTGTTGAAATAGTAAATTACTATTTATATTACTATTCACGTTACTATTGCTAAGTAGTGAAATAATAATTTGGTGGTAAATAATTGTTGCTGACAATACTAGCTCGGTTAAAATAAATCGGCTATAATGCGCTTAAAAATTATTGTCAAATTAATCATTTTTAATTTAAAATCAACATTTAAAAATTAGGGTGTTACAGGATATAAGTAAGAAAGAACAACAAATTTAAAATAAGAGACAAAAGACCATAAACATGACAATAATGAAAAAAAAAAGATCATTTAAAGTTTCTTAGGACACAATTAAAAAAATAGCAAAAAAGGATATTTTTTCACACGTGTATACAGAGAGTATATGATGAGTATACAAACATTTTACAGCAACATGCCAAAAATGATTTTTTGCCGTTAACGGTCTAGCAAGGATTTTTGGGGACTGCAATTTTCCGGTGAGGCGAAAATTGAATTTTTTGGATGAGAATCAATGGTAATCTCATGGATTCTGATAGGGGTGATCATAAAAATCCGAAAACCGATACCGAACTGAAACCGAACCGATCGGTTTGGTTTCGGTTGATGAGACTATAAGTTATCGGTTTTCGGTTTGGCGGTCGGTTTCATCAGTTTATGAACCGAACCGAACCGACCGATAAGACTTACTCAGCCGCTTATTAGTTGAGAAATACCATATATTTACTAACCCTCTCTCAACTCTCACTGGGTTAGCACTTTCTTCATTTTCCCTTCCCTTTCTCGATCGCCCTTCTTCTCCCTCTCACTGAAGCCATCAACCCTAGTCGCCGACCGCCGACCGTCAGCACCTCCTCAGTTCGCCACTAAACGCCTCCTACAACCCTAGCCGCGCAGCTCTTCTTTGTTTCCCTTTTTTTTCTCTCGATCGAAGCCGCCTCCCTCTCACAGCAGCCTACCCAAGCCACCGCACCCACCCGCCATGACCACCTCCTCTCCGCCACTCTCTCTTGCCTTCATCTCCGCCTCCGCTGAAGGCCTTCTTCCTTCTCCCTCTGAGCACCGACCGTCACAACCCTACCCTAGCCACCGACCGTTACAACCTCCTCCACTCGGCCACTCTCTATTCCCTTCATCTCCGCCTCGTCCCTCATCTTTGTGTTCTAAAAACTGAAGGTCGGCCTTTACTGTGGTGTAAAATTAGTCACCAATCGCAAGCCAGAACAGAAGCCCTCGCCGTCGCCAATATGTCATTAACTGAAGCCCTGGCCATCACCGATCTGTCATCATCTGAAGCCCGCCACCATTGAGTACCTGTCAGTTCATCTCCTCCGATGTATTTTTTGCTCTGAGATTTTAAGTTTGCATGTTGATTTTCTGTTTTGGGTATTTTCCGTTTGTAAATTGAAATTGTGTTCTGATTTTTCTGATTGTGTACTGGGTATATTATGATGAGTTTTATATATTTCTATCTTCCGTTTTTCCTTTTTGTTGCACAATATATTGAATTTGTTTGATTTTGTGTTGTGAGCTCTATTGGTTTGCTGAGAAAGAAAGAGAATGAAATTGAAGTTTTTTCAATTCTTGCTTAGTCTGGAATAATTCGGTTAAAACCGATACCGAACCAATTTTTCGGTTCGGTTTTTTATCGGTTTTATGTGATTTCGGTTCGGTGATCGGTTTGGTGAAAATCTTATCGGTTTTGGTTCGGTTTACCCTTGTCTGTTTGGTTCGGTGAACCGAACCGTGTTTGATCAGCCCTAGATTCTGAACAAAAACAAGTCGAAATTACCTCAAATACACTTTCGCTGGCCTGAATCACGGCACCGAAAATTGCAAATAGCTAAGAACTCCTTTTTCTTCGATGAAGCTTCACTGCAAATCAAAGAATTTTTGACTGAATCTCAACAAAAATCATGTGGATTCTCACTAGCAGATTGCTATTCGATGGAGAACAACAAGAAACCATCGATCAATCGTGAATTGGAGAGGTTTCCGATGGTTGCAATTTAAAATCACGATTTTTTGGCAGAGATAAGGTTCGCGATTTCATTGGCTTTCGACCATTCTATGTCAATTTTAAGGGTATCGAAATACTCACAGGCATGAGGGACGTCAACAGGTGCTCTTAGTTCGCCGGTCGACTGCAGTTAGCGAAGACGCAACGACGGTGATAAGGATCGCTAAACAGTTGACGATCATCTTCTTCACAATTTCTAATTTCTCTGTTTTTTTTTCTTTTTAATGAACAGAAATGATTTTTTGATTTAAGATAATCCTTTTTCACTTTTCCAATTATTGCAGTGTCTTTTATTAAAAATTGATAAGAAAATGTGTGGGTTTCCCTAAATATGTGGGGGTCCTTATAGATTTAGACCCCAAAACTAAAATCAATGTCAAAAGAATCATTTGAGAAAAATAATAGAAAATATGACCATTTAGACCCTTTTTTTAGGACACCAAATTAAAAAAAATAGTAAAAAAGGCAACTTTTTGGGTTTAGGTAGACATAGGGCATCTGGTGGGTATACAGAGATTTTCCGGCGGCCTGCATTTTTTCGATAGCCAGCATTTTTCCTGTGACGGATAGCCAAAAATTCTAGTTATTACCCTCGGTCATGGTGTTTTTCTGGCAAGCCCTCCGTCAAAGAAACTTCAACGTTTTCAACTGGTTTCACACGAAATTCTAACTATATTTCAACTGATTTTCACTGGCAATCAGTTTTCTAACTATTTTGTCCGTTTTCTGGAGGTTTCAGCTCCGACCTTTAAACAAGTTGGCAACTCGTCTACAACTTCTACCTCAAGTTTCTAGTTTGAATATCAAACAATTTGATTTTCCTCGAAAACTCAAGAATCAAAGCGATAAACGACGAAAATCGATGAAAAAACACACTTTTGGCCGAAAACCGCAAAGAGACCCATCATCTAAAATTTTTTCTGATGACAAGGTTAGGTTTGCAATTTTCTTCGATCATGAGTTTGAAGGGCCTCTGGCCATCCAACGTCGACGATGAGGCTATTGGGAGATTCACCTTCATTTAGGCTGTCGACCGGTATCCTTCGTTCGTCGGTTGATTGCAGTTGTCGGAGGTGCGGAGGTGGTCAGTTTCCAGTTGTCTTCTCCGATTTATCCTTCTAGTTGCAGATTTTCCCCATTCCTTTTTTTTTTTATAGAATGGCCCAAAAAAAATAACAAAACTAAAAGTGGTCTATTTTGAATTAAAATTCTACCGTGGTGCTGTTTACCAAAAAGGGGAAAAAAGTTGAGCCTTTTATATACATACATACATATATATATATATATATATTACAATGAACTTTTTGTATATATACCCCAATATGTAAGGATAAGTGATAGGCCATGAATTTAGGGCCAAGCCAAAGCCCAGAAGCAATAGTATGGGGTGAAAGGACAAAACAAAAAATAAATGGAAATATGCAGAGCAGATCACATGTGAGATGATTGAAGATACGATACGAGGTGTTTATTATTTTCTGAGCTCTCATTAACATAGAAAGAGAGAGACAAAAACGCTTTCTGTCTCTCTTTGTATTGTAATTTGTATGTGTGTGAGAGAAAGAGAGTGACAAGGCGGCACCTGCTTCTGCTATTTCAACACCATTTGCTATTTCTTTCTTTCTTTCTTTCGGAAAGAAAACCAGTACATTTGCCATAATTAATTATTACTCTTTTTTTAGACAACAATTTATGATTACTATACTACATTTACATAATTTATTCCCTCATTTTCCTTAAACAAATCAGAATACTCTTTTTTCTTTGAAAAGTTAAGGGTAATCAATTTTGTACGCCAAAATATAATTTAATAGCCAAGTCCTCCTCTTCATTGGTATAAGAGTTTCACCCTTTCCATTTTCAAGTATCTTTTTTTATTTTTTCCCAACAACTTACCATATAATAAGGATGATTCTTCTCATGAATAGTTGCACAACAAAGACAATCCTTTTATTAAAAAAAAAACATGTGCAAATATAAATGTATAAGTACAGAAAAGTATTTTCCTTGAATGAATCAGGTTGTGACATTGATATTCAAGTTTAAAATAGGAAATTCAAGTTTGAAGGACAGAAAAAGGAAAACATGAAACAAGACAGGCATATTTTATAATATATGTATGAAAGGGATAACCCAAAATAATAACAGCTGTAATTAATGGATACTGTTTTTGGGTTTATATTGTCCTTTTAGCTTAACTTTCTTAGCTAACAAACACTTGCACTTGGAAATGTCTCTCTCTCTCTTTCTTCTATTATATGAAAATGAAAATGATGTTATATTTGTAGCTCAACATCCAAAGTTTAAAGCTTTTCTTGGACTTGTTCTACTCTTCTTTTTTCTTTCATATTTCCCTTTCTCTCTCTTTTGTCCTTCCTGTTCTATCACCTCAACACAACACTACTCAAAACCAAAGAATTTGTATTACAATTAATTCCTCTTCTCTTCTATCACATCTATATAAGTAGGTTTTCTTTATATATCCTCTTCCCATTTGCTTGGTTTTGTTCTATTATTACATTTTGAGAATGGGGTGTAACAGTACTGCTCAAAATCTGTTTTTCTGTCAAACGCTAAACTATATCTCCATTTCCTTCCTCTTTCTCTTGATTTCAAGCTCTACCCATGTTAGATTCAAGGCAGAAGGTATAAATCTTTTTTCTCTAAGGGTAATTCATTTTTCTTCAAGGTTAATTCATCATTATGTTCTGACTAATTACTGTAATTAATAATTTATGTTTCTGTATTAATTTCAGGAAGAGCTACTCCAAAATCAGCAGAACTTTCTGTTTCTGGGGTAAGCATTATTGTTAATTTTTTTTTTTTAAATAGATGAAGTTAAATGTTGTCAAAATTATGGGCGTTGAATGATTTTCGTTTCTGGGAAATATATATGGTTAGACAGAAAAAGAAGAGAAGATGATGATGATGAGATCTCAGATAGGATCAAGGCCTCCAAGATGTGAAAGAAGGTGTAGTTCTTGTGAACACTGTGAGGCAATTCAAGTGCCTACCAATCCTCAAACTAATCAGGGAAATACAAGAAAACACTTCTCTAATAATATTGCTTATGCAAGAGGAGATGATGCTTCCAATTACAAGCCAATGAGTTGGAAATGCAAATGTGGCAATTTGATCTTCAACCCTTGACCAATTTTCCCTTTTTTTTTATGCCCCTATTTCTGAATGTAATTACTTATAATCAACTTGCATTAAGATTAATTAATTTTCCTCAAGCTCATTTTCTGTTGGAAAATCAAGATATTATTTCAAGAGTACATTAAATTTTATACTATGTTGTTCAACGATACGGCAACGTTTTGTTTTGATACCTGGAAATATCGAATTCAGTAACAGTTTTGGTTGACCAGTCGGATCCGACCCTTGCCCAATGGGCAATAGCTTTCGGGAAGAGTTTTAGTAATTTCTTGACGTGTAAGGAATTACAAATTATTTCAACAGATGGTGTCATTAGCCTGTATACCTATTCACTAGCTGCAAACAACCATCATCAGGTTTTTCTTCCACAAAACAGTGCAGTATTGTTAAAAATTTTAAGTCAAAATACATGTTCATTTAACGGTCCAAAAGTAACAAATAACAGACTATACTATGATCTATAATTATGTATTGATTATAATTTCAATGATTAAACCATAAAAATTGACTTGATAGTCTAAATTAGAAACAGATTTTAATTTAAAAATGAAATCCATTACTCTGAGAACAAAATTAGCAAAACCCATCTAATATTAGATCAAATGGTAATGAATTTTGGTTTTAAAAACTTAATAAAAGCTCATAATATTAGGATTGTACTTTTGTAGAGTACAATGTATGATTAAAAATACAAAAGTGTTTCAGAAAGACATGTATTAATGGGAGGTTTGGTTGTTTTATGTAGAGAAAAGATCCTTCCTTCCACTCAATCAGGATTCTGTTTTTCATGTACGTATATGTACTGTCATAACAACAACTGAAAGGATAGAAGAAAGAAAAAGGAAACCATTTTATATAGCAATTGGAAAGAAGGAAGGAAATACAAATTCTTAAACAAGCAGAAAGTGAAAGTGAAAGTGAAAGGATGTTAGAAAAAAAAGAAGTGGGTAATATAGAAAATGAATTGAATCAATGGTTCCTAGTAATTACCACAAAGTAATATACAAATTTGTTAGGGTGGGGAGGTGACAAAACGCTACCAATCACAAATCAATCAAACAATAGTAGAATGAAAGACTACTCTTCTTTTAAAATGGCACCACCCTTTGTCTCTTGTAGAATCCAACAATAAATGTTCCTCTGTTTTGGGAAACTTATCATTAACTATATTTTCATATTACAATTTTACAATGGCCTAAAACACAAATGAATTTTCCAATGGAACTTCAGACTTTGCGTGTAAATAAATATGCACTCGAAATATAGATTCTTTCAACAAATTAACACAAGACATCTCCTAAAATAGTACGTGAATTACATACTTCATTTGAAGAGACGAAATGTAATTTTTAAGCCCCATTTCAATCTGCCTATTGTTAGGTTAGGCTCTACCCCATTAAAGAAATAAATCTTGTTTTTCAATAGCAAGTCCAACTTTCCAACTTCTCTCTTCCAAATCAAATATTCATTTTTGGGTCCAATATGTCCAAATCCTCCAACCGACACTATGTAATTTCTAAACTTTTTTTTTTAACCATATATACGGAATGGGTAAACGGGTATTATCGAACCGAGGACCTCATAATCCTAAATGTATCTAGAGAAATTCAACAAAAGTTTGACTAATGATCAATGGGAAATTATGTCGTTTGTTGTATAGTAAGTAGTAACAACGGAGTTTAATTATCATTCTTCATATATTTTGCTGAAGAAGCAAGACCTTTATCGCTTTTCAAACACGGCTAGATTGATTAAACATAAAAATTTTCAAGATAAAACTATTAACTAGACCTCAATTGGAATATATAAATTCACGGAATGGAATTATTAAACAAAATAATATAAATTTAAAGTACTTGTTTGTGTAAGTGGATGCATAGGTTTTTACTTGTTTGTGTATGTCCGTATGCATAGAACTTTACTTGTTTAGATTTAAAAAGGAGTAATGAAGACTGTAGATTATCAAAAGTGCACATTTCATGAAAGAGGTAAAAGCCTAAAGGAGACAATAAGCCGTAGGTAGAACCTTATTTTGACTTCAGGATGATGATGCTATTTATAATTGGATCAAAAGGCAAGAAATATAATCTACTCTATTAGTTAAAGGATCATTATGATTATAGAGCTTTTCAAATCAATGGTTCCCTCCAAAAGAGTCGATCATGATTTTTGCCAATATGGTATTATCTTGTAGACTTTTTATTTTAGAGTAAGCATAATATAGACTTAATTTCACAAGATTTTATTTTATTTATTTATTTTATAGAGGAGGCGAGTAACGGATCAGGTAATATTGTGAGCTGGTAGCCCTTCCATGAGTACTAAATTGGTGCTAACAATGTGGTCTGCAGGAATCAAACCTCCGCATTTAACCATTTTTGTGGAAAGTAGAATGACCAACCAGATCACATAATTGTACTTAGAAAAAATTCTTGGTTTGCTCTGTCTACTCGACATCTCTTTGAAATTTAATTATTTGGAATGAATTTTTACAAGGAGAAATTGAGAAAAATACAAACTATAAAAAGAAAGGGTTTTTATCACACTTTTTATTTTACTCCTTGGTTTGGAGAGGTCAGAGAAAATGTGTTTGCGATTGAAATCCATAAATATTAAGTTTGAATTGCCTTTACACACTAAAACTTAAGTTTGAACTTTCTTTAAAAAAAATGAAATATCTAATATGAAAATTTTCTTTAATTAAATTGAAAGGGATGAATATTTAAAATTTAAAAACTAAGAGAAAGGACAAAAGTAACGAAAAAGAGCATCAAAGAAAAGCTCAACACAACAGCTCATTTTCTAAAAGTTTGAGATTGAAAGTAAGGTGACCCATCAAACATTCAGACTAATAATAAATTATTACAGACCATTGGGAAAGATATAAAGGAAAAGAACAGAGAACAGTCACGTGTGGCCATGGAAACTATCTACCTAACCTAAAAAAAAGAGAATGTTTGATTCTGATTCCCCCATTACTCTGAAGTAGTGTACAGACATCGCTTTCCGATTATTGCTTTCATTATCCCAAATATGCCAATCTTCAGGCTTAAATTTTGTTCATTTCAACTTTAATTTATATAAATAATTTGTTAAAATTAAGTTTTTCAATTTGATCGATTCAATTCTTTTGGATATTTCAAAATGAAACTACAACTATATCCCAATTTGAATGTAAATTTTTGAATAGGAATCAACAGCGTACCATATATATACAGTATTAAATAGAAGTATTTGTTTCATTTGTGATGCATGCTAAAAAATACGAGAGATAATTATGTGATAGAGGTATTAGCAAAAATAATTATATCACTTACTTGATGATGGCTCCAAGTCGAGTTCCGTGATTCCAAATACCTTGCGATCAGATGGCGATAGTGGAGCCAGGGATGATCAGATTATGAAAAAAGAGGGAGTGTCCTGTCCTGTTCGTAATGCTAAGTTGATTTTGTAGTGGTGTGTTGTCTTTGTTGATGTATGGGTAAAATATACGCATTGTGCGACTCATCACAGCATAAAGCAAAGTCATTAACTTTCTCTGGTATGGTTAAAATATACGCATTGTGCGACTCATCACAGCATAAAGAAAAGGCATTAACTTTCTCTGGTATGGATAATCAAGAATAAATCATATGCTCCCAACTCATCCAAATCTTATTTGGCAAAGCCAACTCATCCAAAATGGTCACAAATGTCATCATCTTGTTAATGCTTTCAAACCTTCCAACTACACCATTTGTTTTGTGCTGCCTAAAGTTAGGCTCAATTAGAACACACAGGAAAAATGTGTAAAGAGCCTTTAACAAAATGACATTTATAAATTAATTAGTGATTAGTTCTAACCACTCAAATCGTCTACTATAGCATGTAAACTAGACAACTTTTCATGTAGGCAGACAGGACCTATAACTTCCTCGCATCTTAGAGTTACAAAGACCAAAAAAAAAAGATGCCATCATTCCATGGACAGGTCCCAAATGTAAATTCTTGCCTCAAAACTCCAATGACATTATCCATAACCAGGCATTGAAAGAAACTCCTAAGCTATTTAAATCCCAAATAAGTCAGGTACAAAACTCCCGAGCTTATCATTCAGAACAAGCAGAATTTCATTTCTAGTCTAGTTCAATTTTGACACTCATCTTAAAGCGTACAACAGTGCAACTCCTAGGCCATGTTGTGCCTTTGCAGGTCTAAAAGGTTCGCTCACAGATTTATTCAAATAGCAAATTTCCAAAAAAAAGCACAAATTGGAAGAAGTTGAATAAAAAAAATAAAAAAAACAGCACAAACAAAAATCCACCAACCAAGAAGAAGATTTGCCAAATATGTTAGCATGAAGAGCTCGTCTACATCTAAGAACCAATACATATGACATTGTAAGCAAACAACAGTTTCTCCCTCTCTTTCAAAGGAGGGATCTCCAGCTCCACCATTCACATTCACAGAAGATACCTTCTTCGTTCAATGGGAATTACAGCTGTAAAAAAGAACCAAATAGTGCCCTGCTCGAGCTTGATTTGTTTGAGGTTTGGTTAGCCTCGAGCTCGGCTCATTTAAATTTATAGATGTTTGAGCTCGACTTGTTAGCTCGTTAAGAGCTCAGCTCGAAAGCTGAACTAAAAAAACCAGAAAAAATAAAATTCATCCATAAAATCTAACTACCATAATTAATCGTTTGTAAAACCATAAATTATCTAAAAATTACATATTACAACAACATTAACACAACAAACAAACCATTTGTTCAAAAGTCTGTTTTATTTTTCATTTTTTTGCCACTTGGATGGCTTGTGGGCATTAGTGTAATGTCCCTGCAAGCAAACAATTTCAAATAACTAATACAGTTGGGAAAAGATGTTCATAGCAAGCCTCTAAGAACTTCAAGGAGCCAAAATTAAACCATTTTAATAGATTTAATACAGTAAACTCCGTAATAAACCCATATGTCAAAACTGAAAATGAAGCATCAATTTCAAGAATTTTCAAAAACCCAAGAATTAAGAAAGATTAAAAAAAGGAAAGAAAAATGAAAAGGGGATGAATAGAAAACAAACTTATACTGTTGAAAACAGTACATGAATCATATCTTAGTTAAATAATAGAAACTCAGTTAGCAAATTATAGAAAAAGAGAAATGAATTCCCTACAATGAACATGCAATAGAACCACAAAGTTAATCCATGTAAGATCTCTATACGATGGGATTTGCCACCATACATTCTAAACAAATGTGCAACGATACCTAATTATCATTATGAAGGGTAAAAAACACATACTAAAGCAAAAAGGGTTTACTCAGCTCAATTTCAGTACCAGAACGCCATAAATGAAATTTCAAGCACAATGCTACAACAAGGATGAGATCATGTAATCAAGATTATGGAAAAGAATTGCAAGAGAAAACATAGATCAATTTTGTGTACAGTTCAAACTGAAGTTTAATCAACAATCAAAGATAAAGACCAGTGAGAGAAATTCACCAGAATTTTTTAATGCTAATAACATGTAGATACAACATGTTGAGCTCAACTTTTAAACATGATCAAAATAAAATGACAGGAAACAAATCCAAACAGAGAATGCAATCCCACCGCAGTTAAAGCAATTGACAAATTCAGAGCAATTCAATATAAACTGTAACTCTTCCAATTCTAATCAAAATGGTTTAACCTAAAAAGTGGAATGAATGAGAACCTCTCAAGATAAAATTACTGAAAAAACATTAATAAACAAAGTGAAATAGAAAATGAACATTTCAAACTGATATCTCAAGAGGCCTTCTAGGATACCAAGAGGCGTTGCGTGATATTAATCCTTGTAAAATTCTCTACTCTCTCTGGTGTTCGAAGCTGCTCTCTCTGCACTCTTCTCTCTACTGCTCGAAACGGTGAAGAAGATGAGCTGGTTGCAGACGTGGGTGGCAGAGATGGCGACACTACGGCTGTTCACGATTGACAGATAGGGAGATTGAGAGAGGAGGGCGGTTTAGCTAGGGAATCTCTCCGCTGTATATCACCCAACTCATTACAGGTAAAATTTTTCAGCAGAAGAGTAGCTTTTATTTTTTGTTCCATAGATTTCTTCAATTATGAGCAACTTGGAACATCAAACAATTACAAAGCTAACTCAATGAGAATATAGTTGTAATTTTTTTTTAATAAAAACAGAGTGGGGAAGTGCTAATTTGATCCTGTCGACATTATTCTAAGTAAATTCAGTAAAATGCCAATGAAACCCAATTCAAGAACACAGAACAAGCAGAAAACCTTATTGAAGCAAGATATTCAGTAAGGCATGACTTCTGATATATAAACAGGGCAAATGATTAGAAAGGAATATCAAAAAACAGTAAAAGGTGTTCTGCTACTCACTTATCAAGTTTCAGGTCCAGAGAAGTAAAAGCAACAAGTTTCAGGTCCAAGAACCAGTCTTGTTTAACAAAATAATTCGAGACAACTTAACATATGGAAAGGATGGGAATGCAACTGAAGCAGAAATTATAGCTGCCTCAGAGCTAGCCAATGCACACAAGTTCATCAGCAGCTTACAACAGGTTAGAACATGACATTAAAATAACATTTTAAATTTCAATTTCAGTAAAAAATAATGTTATTAACTCTTTATGGTATGTTAAAATTCAGGGATACAAAACTGTTGTAGGCGAAAGAGGGTAGAAACAAAGGGTGGGCATAGCTTGAGCAATGGTAAAAGGTCCAAACATGCTACTATTAGATGAAGCTACAAGTGCTATTGATCCTGAATCAGAAAGAGTGGTTCAAAATGCACTGGACAGAGTAATGGTTAACAGAACAACAGTAGTAGTAGCACACAGGTTATGAAAAATCAAGAGCGCAGATGTAATTGCTATGGTAAAAAATGGAGATATAGTCGAAATCATACACTGATTGCAGCAACTGTTGTAATAACTTAACAGACTAACTAACAGTTTGCATAATTTAAAAATAAAAATCCAAAAAATTGCATGATCAAATATATTATTACATCATGCCCACCAATCATACGATACAATTGATTTTTTAATGTTTAAAGACAATAGAATTGATTAATCAATGATTATATTATGAGTTATGATATGAAAGCTACTTACAATCACTACTAACATAAAACAAAGACTTTATTATCAAATTCTATAAGTATTTCACACTGTAAAAAAATTCGGTATTCAGTAAACACTGAATTTGCTACTTTAAGGTTATTCCACTTCATGAGATGAACGTCATACTGATTTAAGCTTAAAATTATAATGATATCAATAAATATGGATAAAACAAAACAACTTTTTACATTAGCAGTAGAAGCCAATTTATTATTCCTCTTGTTCAAACTATGGTACTGCTCATACATAGAAGAGAATTTCATAAAGTTTGAGGTTTGAGAAAACAACTAACGCCAAAATTCTACCTAGTTTATCTAGGAAATTCACAAAAGCATGTATAAATACAACACGAAATATGAACCTGTATGATAACCCGTCTATCAAAAGCCATGTATTTTGGCAGCTCCCACTTGACGACGAATCTTCTCCACCGGACAGTTTATATTCCGAACTGTCTTGGTTACTCTGTGTAAATAGCCATAGTATCCTTTATCAGTTATCAGTGCTGAGCCCACTGAATCTGCTTAATATCAATACCTTCTTTCACCATCTCATAAAGTGGGCTCATTTCCCTCAACTTTTCCACCTGCTGCACAGTAAGCTCAATGGCCCTATCAATCTCCTCCTCAGTGGTAAACCTGCCAATGCCAAACCTGATTGAGGTATGTGCCATGTCCTCATCCACCCCCAATGCCCTCAACACATATGAAGGTTCGAGACTCGCACTAGTGCATGCACTCCCACTTGACACAGCCACATCCTTCAACCCCATCAACAAGCTCTCCCCTTCCACATAAGCAAAAGAAAGATTCAAATTCCCAGCATATCGCCTCTCTAAACTACCATTTACAACAACGCCATCAATTTTAGAGTTAATTCCATTCAATAACCTATCCTGCAAAGCCCTAACCCTCTTATCATCATACTCCATTTCCTTCTTGGCCAGTTCACAAGCAGCACCAAATCCTACCACCAATGGCGTGGGCACAGTCCCACTGCGTATCCCTCTCTCTTGTCCACCACCATTCATTTGGGGCTCTACTCTTATCCTAGGCCGCCTACGCATATACAAAGCTCCAATCCCTTTGGGGCCATATATTTTGTGTCCACTCAATGACATCAAACTAACATTCCATTTCTCCACATTAATTGGAATCTTACCTAGTGCTTGTGCAGCATCAGTGTGAAATGGCACGTTGAATTCCTTACAAATTTTTCCAATTTCCTCCATAGGTTGAATTACCCCAATCTCATTATTCACCGCCATGATCGACACAAGTCCAGTATCCGGCCTAATTGAAGACCGCAATTTCTCCAAATCAACAATCCCATCATTTCCCACTGGCAGGTACGTAACATCAAAACCTTCCTGTTGAAGATGGCGGCAAGAGTCAAGCACGCATTTATGCTCGGTTTGAGTAGTAATGACATGTCGCTTCTTCTCTTTATAGAATTTCATCACGCCTTTAACTGAAATATTATTAGACTCCGTCGCTCCTGAAGTAAAAACGATTTCCTTAGGCGTCGCGCCGATTAGCTCCGCCACCTGAGATCTCGCAGTCTCCACAGCAGAATCGGACTCCCAGCCATAAAGATGAGTACGAGAGTGAGGATTTCCATAACGCGCCATATAATACGGAAGCATAGCATCCAAGACTCTGGGGTCCACAGGAGAAGTTGCTTGCATATCTAGGTATAGAGGCCGAGCAGAGATTTTCACTCCTTTGATAGTTATGACTCCCTGGTCCTCATACGGCTCCGGTGACGGAGTGGCTACGGCAGCAGCGGAGGTAGATAAGCCACGAGAAGCGGCAGTGGTCGTGGCGGTCCTTGCTAAAGTTCGGCGGAATCCGGAAGCTAGAAGCTTCGAGGCCATGGTTGGTTCAGTAATTTTGGTTGCGATTTATTTTCTTCTCTGTTATCTATATACGGAGAAAAGAAGTTAAAATTAGGGTCACCGACTGTGAAGGACACGTGGCGAGTTTCTGGTATAGAATAATACAACTGCCACGGTGCCCTTTTTGGTATCAAGCAACTGATGAACGGCATCGTTTGAAAGCGCGTATGTGTCACGCGCATGATATGAATATTTTATTATTATACTTGCTCTTATATTTTTTTTTTTTCCCAAAACTTGCTCTTATATAAATAAGGGGTGTTTGTGGTTCTGAAGTACTCTGTTTCCTTCTTGTGCATATCAGATCCAATCTGAAAGTAGAAAGCCATTTTCTGCAAAAGGAGGATCACATTTTAGAAATTTCTATAGATATTCGAATTCCAAAAGTAGTTTATTTTTTGGGCTACATTGTTCTCCAAATAGAAGGTTCGGTTCTGATTTTCGCTTTGCATTGTTGCAAAAGCTTGTGCTTCTCTTCATCGTGGTGAGTTTATTTCCTATTGTTTCTTTTTTCAAGTCGTGTTTGTCATTCTAGTTGTTTTCATTAGATCTATCTTGCTGTAAGTATGTTTTATCTAATTTGTGGTGTGTTTTGGTTTTAAGTGGGAATTGTTATTACAAAGCTGAATTGATTCTCGGTGTCCTGCCAGTGTGAAATTAGATAATGTAAATCCTTTTTTTTTTCCCTTTTGATTGAGGATAATCACAGATTATTTTATTTTATCATACAGCTAATTACGAGTTTAAGCAGCTCTGTTCTGTATTTGTTCTGTTTTGATCTGCAACCTTTGTCTACAGAGAGATCAAATTGTCGTTTACTCAATTGCAATTTGCAACTTATAATAACAGTTTGTGCTATTATTTTTATAAATTTTTTTATAGAAGTGTTTCCTAAATAGGAGTTCAGACATGATATAACAACTAAAAATGAGGTGAACATAATTTATTTTGCTGATTTTGAATTAAATTGTTCCTGCTTTAGACTAATCTAAGCCACTTTAGGTGGAAGCATCATGTTCCGGTCATCACCACGTAGAAACCAGAGATCAAGAGGTTTTAAGGTAAAGCATGCTTTGCAAATATGTCTTCTGGTAGGTGTTGGAATCTGGTTGCTTTACCAAATCAGGCACTCTGGCGATAAGAAAGCAGCATATGAGGACAGTGTGAAAATTGGAAATGACATTGCAAAAATAGTAGGGAGGAAGTGGCTTCCTGAATCTGAGGATACTGTAATAAGAGATGCAAGGCATAAAGAGGATGAAGATGAGACCAAGAATGAACCAGAAACTAAGCTTGATAGTAACCTAGGAACTGGGGATGGAGATGGTGAAGTTCATGAAGATCAGTTTCATGATAAAACTGAAGAGCGTAGCAAGGATTCAGCTGATGGAGAGAAAGAGGGTGAAGACAACAAGGAGAATGCTAGTGAGGATAATAGTAATGCAGAGAACCAAAGGAATGATGGTGGTGAAGATAAAGGGAATGCAGAAAGTAAAGAGACAGATAATCAAGAAAGCAAGGAGAATGAGGACAGCAAAGAGACAGAAAGTCAAGCTAAGGCAAATCAGGATGGTGAACAAAACAAGAATGAAGAGAAGGAAAGTGTAGAGGAGAATCAAGGCGCAGAAATTAGAGAAGTCGTGGACAAGAGCGATGGTGCTGAGAGTAAAGAGGCTGAAGATCAGGTTCATGATGAAAATGATGGACATAGTAAGAAGGCAAGAGAGGAGCATTACAAGGGAGATGATGCTTCCAGTGCAGTTGTCCATGATACTGAAAATGTCACACCTGGAGAGCAAGGTAGTTCAGAGAAAACTACTGAGGTGGAAAAGGCCGAGAACAAAGAGAAGAATGAATCCGACTCTGAAAGTAAAACGAATACCACTGAAGTAGTTGACGGTAATCAAAATGAAGCTCCAAAAGTGACAGAAAATGAATTGGTGGAACAGAACAATGCTGCAGGTAAGGAAGAAGGTGGCAATGAAAATGTTAAGCAAGGGTCAGATGATACATCTAATGTAGCAACAGATTCCAATGAGCAGCAGCAGCAGCAGGTAAATTCTAACTCCATTCCAGTTGCTTCAGAAAGTTATGATTCATCTTCACAGATTCAAAATGAAACCAAGATTATACAAAGTCAAATGCAAATGATGCTGTGCAGGATCAAACTGAGAAGTCCGACCCAGATGCAGGCAGCCAACACTCAGATTCAAATGGTGTGCCCGCAGAGTCAAGTAATCAAGAATCAACAGATTCGAAAATCACTGAATCTGTTGAGAAATCTGACTCTAGTGCTAATGGGCAGCAAATGGATTCGGATTCAACAGCTTCCACAACAACTGAGATTGTAGATTCAACTAATCATGAATCAGCTAATTCTAGTAATTTGGAGTCTGTGGTGTCCAATGAGCAAACATCGGGAAGTGAAAATGATAATGCTCTTCAAGGTGAAAAGTCCAATGCTAATTCTGGAGAGGGAAATCAAGAAATTGTTTTGGCAACAAATGCAAATGAAAACAGAGATGCTGGGCACACAGAAGAACACATTGATTCTGCCAATTCCCAAGAGAAAGACACATCAGCAGATTCGAACAAGACTGGGGATACTAGCCAAACGGAACAGTCTGGTGTGTCCTCAAATACAAATAAAAATGGTGATGCAGGCCAAAAGGAACAGTCTGATGCATCCTCAAACACAAATGAAAGCGGTGATGCGAGCCAAAAGGAACAGTCTGATTTGTCCTCCCATATAAATGAAAACGGTGAAGCAGGCCAAAAGGAACAGTTTGATGCGTCCTCAAACACAAATGAAAGTGGTGACGCAGGCCAAAAAGAACAGTCTGATGCGTCTTCAAATACAAATGAAAATGGTGACCTGGGCCAAAAGCAACCGACTGATGCGTCCTCAAACACAAATGAAAATGGTGACGCTGGCCAAAAGGAACAGTCAGATGCATCCTCAAACACAAATGAAAATGGTGATGCTGGCCAAAAGGAACAGTCTGATGCATCTTCAAACACAAATGACAATGGGAACGCAGGCCAAAAGGAACACTCTGAAGTGTCCTCAAGCACAAATGACAATGGTGATGCGGGCCACAATCAGAATGACAATAGCGCAGTTCAAACCAATGGAGACAGTGGCAATGCAAATGGTGATGCAGAAACAAACCAAAAAGTGCAGGTTGATTCTAGCAGTGGCGATGCTGGTCAAAGTGACAATAACAGTTCTGTTCAAAGCAATACAAATGGCAATTCAAACGGCAATACAGAGGAAAACCAAGAACAAGTTAGTTCCTCTGATGCAGCCTCAAACACTGATAGCAAAACTGATGTCAACCAGAATGAGTCAAATGATTCATCCCATAATGATTCAATTGATTCATCAAATTCTTCAGTTTCCCAAGATGAAAAAGAAGCACAAACGGATTTGGGAACGTTGCCAGAAACAGGAAACCAAGGGATTAACGGTGGGGATGCAGCAGCAGAGTGAAGTCCCTATTATGTTATAGTGTATGAAGCATATAGATTTTGTATTTGTTTTTTCTGTTGCCATGCGGTCTTGTGCTTATTGTTGTGCTTTATTCTAATCATAGTGCAAAATTTTTGTTTATGATTCGCTGGGACGAGATTTAAGTTAGAAGATTAGGTTCTTAATATACAGTAATAACTCATCCCAAAGTCCCTTACAGGTTGCGTAGTTTTTTATATGTATATTATTGAAATTTGTGATTTTCTGCAAAATGGAATCACTCTCTAAAGAGTTTATTTGACATTGAGTCTGAAACATGGTTATCAGGAAAACACCCTTTTAAACTAACAGGTCCTAAGTACTAACTTCGCCTAATTTCTGTTAAAATTGCAGAAGTTCAAATAAGAATGTGACAACAGCAGTGCGTTGGAGATTCAAATCAGTATCCTGTCAAATTTCAAGTTAGAAAAAGAAATGGCACCTTTCTTTTACCATGATCTGACCTCCATTTTGGCTTCTCAAACCATAAATGGAACTTGAAAATCCTACCGAAACCTAAAATGACTCTAAAATCTGAAATGGAAATTTTACCTAAGCCTGAACTTGACAACCTATCCTCTGGTATTCTGATTTCTTTTCATTTTCTAACAGAAAAATTTAATGCTAAGCAATCATGGTTTTTTAAAATACACAGATAAAGGTATATTATATGGTACATGCTGTGAACAACTTTGCTTTCATTTCATGTGATAAAGTGAATATTCATTGCAAGAAGAAGCAATCTAAAGACTTCTTACAGGAATTTTGGGAGTTCGCCGATCTAGAGGAGTTAATTGAAGGCGTCATTTTCACCTTAAACCACTAATTTTATTCAGTGCCTTTTTTGTGAAGTTTTCTTCTAACCTCAAATATATGGAGCTGGATTTTTTTAGACCACTAGATCTTATCAACTTTACTTAGAAGTTGATATATGTGTATATACCAACTAATTAAATGGTTATTTATTTATATAGTTGTGATGTAAATTTTCTCATTTACAATTAAGTGTATACTTTCAAATTTGCTATAAGCTTCATTTTGTTAATTTCTTTTGCAAACAAACAAGTAGTAATTGACATTTTTGTTTTTGTCAATACATCACATTTATAGCTTTCCTTTTTATCTAAAAATTATAATTATTTACCCTTTCTCGAGAAAATTTTAAAGTTCTTTTTAGGTATCACATGTAGAATTCGAAATAAAAGATATATAAATAAAAGAAAAAATACTAAAAAAATATTGTTAATCAGATTATAGACTATAGAGTGCTTAATTTCGATTTCTGCCAACCACATTATTAGTAACCATGTTCAAAATATTACATGTTCAATTAGTAGTCTCATTCATACTAAAAAGAATTAGAATATGGAAAACAAATAAAGTAAAATAATTAGATGGAATAATTCATTTTAACTCTTTCAATGTGAAACTTCACTTACATGATTATTATTATTAACTTGAGGCTCATTTGCACTATTAGTAACTAGTAATCCAATTTTGGATAATCTAACGTTTAGATATTCTATTTGTAAAAAAGAAAAAAAGAGGTGCTTTACCTTTAATTTTTGTAACAATCAAGTATTACTAACCGATTTTCAAGTCATTAACAAGTTATAAGAATCAAAATATAATTTTTCATTATCTTTTTTCTTATGTCATCAATGCCAAAAGGACCAAAATGAAATTTGATACAAACAAAATTTTATTTTTGTTTCTAGCAAGGAACGAAGCAAAAAAATATACTAATTCAAATAGCTCGTCACAAGCAATCAGAATACAACCTTAGTTTTTACGAGTAATGCATAGTTTGGCCGAAAACGCTAAAAAAGATTGGCCAAAAGTTGCCTTCGTCACCTGAAATGCCAATAAAACTAGCCAAGATTTATGTCAAAACATAGGTCTTGATGAGATTATTTCAAATATGTGCTTAGAAACATTGTAAGAAGTCTTCTAACCAACGAAGTAATTATTTTTGTTTCTAAATCAATATGTATTTTCTCCCATTAATACTTATATGAAGCTGTTTTTTCAATGAATTCATCTCTAGGTTTTCAAGTTTCTTATTCTCTATAGATTAATATTTTCTCTACAATTGATTTTACTCCAAAACTGTTTCCTCTTCAATTCCTTCAATTGTCAAGAAGTATCTGCTGCTACTATAATATTTGATTTGAGCAATTGCTCATGCTTCTTTTTTTTTTATCTCCGATTCTCTGCTTGTATTTGAATACACAATTGATTTAGAAATGTAGCTCTTTTTTTCCTGTTCCAATGCCTCGTACGCTGTATGGTTATAGTTATTTTTCTGCTTATTATACTAATGGCATTGCATTTTTGCCTTCTGATTAAAAACTTGGAATTAGTTTAGTGATGGCTTTAGTGGCTGAGATAATAATTTGGTGTGCAATTAGTTTAGTAAAGGTTTTGGAGATTTTCTTGTTGGAAATCTTATGTGATGAAATTGCAGGAATCTAAAAGAAAGGGCTATAGCTTGTGTTACCCCTTTTCTAAGTTTTGAATTGGATGTACACCAACTTTTCTATATCGCATTTGGAATTTCAGCAATTGATTCGGATATTTGTTTGTTGTGCCCATTAGTATTTTTTTTTTTTAATCTTTTCGAGGAGAGTTACTTTTATGATACATATTTGATTACTATGTCATAGTAAACTTACGATTATGTATTTCCATTTTTGATAAATAAGTAAAATTTGAATGTCATAGCAAGCTTTATAATAATATAATTGAACATTAACAATACATTTGATTATTAGGTATAACGCAGCTGTGAGTGAAGAATAGAAGACGGAAGAAAGAAGAAGAGAGGGGCGCCGCCACCACCTCTCTATTGCCGGTATTAGAGGTAAGTTAAATTAGACCCCTGACTAGAAAATCATGGCTAAATCATTGATTAACGGTACCTGATTGTTACAAAAATTAAAACTAAAATGCATTTTGTTACGAATGGAAGATACCTAAACGTTACATTACGGGTGCAAATAAGCCATTAACTTTAATACAATCTCATGTTATCACAAGATTACATTCTCCCTGATTCTATCCAAAAATTATAGTTTCGCATTAAGTAGCCTAACAATTTAGAATAGAGGAAAAAATGACCTAACATTGTGCACTAGAGCCAAATGGGTGTGATTTTCGCTACCTGGAGAGAATCCGATTCCACCGCACATGGTTGCTTTGAATGTTTATTAGTCAACAAACACCTTAGAGCGAAAGCTTCAACAACCTCTGGGCTGCAACATGGCAATAAACCTGACCCAGCTTCTACAAACCCCCCATCTGAACATCTTCCTACCCAGCCAAACCACGCCACTGTCGAAGCTAATCTCAGAGAAGCGTCAACATTATACTTGACAACCCCATTAGCATACGGTACCCAAACGGCAAAAGCCACAGTAGCTTCAGATGCTGTCCAACTCACATTTGGCCGCCACCCCTTATTCCAGTCAGCCTTCAACCAGGCAGCACCAGTTACTGTCGCATATGGGGATACCTGCAACTGATTCCACTGAAAATTATTCCTCCCTCCCCCTATACTTCAAGCAACCATCATAAAATCTTCAAAGCTCTCATTTCCTAGAGTTACATGCAAATGGGCAGCAAACTCAAGAAAATTATCAAACCCAACACAACCCTTTAAATCTCCAAGCTAACTGCGCATATGTCCCGCTTACCACAGAAATCACATCCCATAGGTAACATCACACCTCGTTGTTCAAGAACAGTTTTAGTAGGCAGAATTCCACACCACCATCCAACTTGCCTCACCTTTGGAGGAACACCTTCATCTACCACAGAACTTTCCGAAATGGGGATACCATCGAAACCTCTGGCAAAATATGCTTATACCCCAATTTTACCAAATACCTTCCATCGCGTGCAATATTAACTCATCATCCACTTGACGCAATGAAAGAGGAGTATTCATAGTTTGGCTCACTGTATGAGGATTAAACAACCCAGTCAATGATGAGAGATTCCAAAGTCTACTACCTATCAAAATTAAATTCTGACACTTGAACACGTTCAAAACCTTCCATAACTTCTGATTGCACTTGCACATGAAAAAAGTGCTTGTTTGGAATCCATGGATCTCCTAAATCAATACACGAAGATTGCACATGATTAAGCAAGCAGCTATACTTAATCAATACAAGAAGATTTATCCTAAATTCCTTTTTTAGTTTCTTAATTCTTTCATTCTTAACAAGTGCTGCATCTTTACTCTAACAAAAACCATATAGCATATACAGTAAATCTCTGTTTCAAATATCATACATCTTATCCATAAAATAGTCGCAGTCCCAACTATCCTACAATTAAGTGCAGCTTTTGCTTGTCGGTACTAGGGAGTAACATTCCCTTTCTTAACAGTGTACACAGATTTTCTTGGTCTTAAAAAACAATTATATTCTCCTCTTTTGCATTCACTACCTTCCAGCACTTTAAGGTAGAGAACCTGTCGAGAAGTTTTTTATAGTTTGCACTTACATCTCATGGTATGCCCATTAATGATGACCCAATAGCTAGGGAAACGAATAGATGATCAAGCTAATCCACTAGAATATAACTATGACCAGCATACATGTGGGGGAAAAACAACAATCGAAAGACAGAATCATTAGTCGATTTTTATTTAGCAAGCATTGCACAATGTGAAGGAAAAATAAGAGACAAGAACTAATTGACTTGTCATCCACAAAGTCGTAAATTCCACAATTGAAATGCAAAATTAAATGCTATTATCAAATTCAAAGAACACCAAAATGAGTCTAATTGCTGAGAGGAGGAATGGAGAGGACTTATAAATAGGATAACTTGAGATATCTTCATGTCACCACTCCAATACTCAATGGTGCTTACGCTCAAACAGCCCATCTGGCCCTGCATATCAAGTGCAAAAATTATCTAAGATAAACACAATCAAGGGTTCCTCCCTAAATTCAAGCTACAATGATTAACAATAAAATGAAATCAGACATATAAAGATCACACAAACACATTCAAGGTATTTAAGCAAAATCACATCAATAAAAACTTAAAATGTACAAAAGACAGTGGTATCTGCTACCTATTTAATTAAATAAGAATACAATGTTGCTTCATTATACAAACATCAAAAAAATGTAAACTTTCCTATTGACTGCTGTACCCATCCTGCAGTATTGCTTTCAGAAATTACTCAAATTTTGACAATTCAAAGGAAGGCACAGATTCATCAGGAGGCATTACTCCTTAATTGAAACAGAACTCCATTAACTAAAAAAGAGTCCTTAGTAAACAAAAAGAACTAAAATTTCCAACATTAGTGTTTATCTTATGTAAACAAAGTCCTATAACACAACTACTCGAACAGGTTGACTTCATTTTCTGCATTGGAGCAATTCATATCTACCTTTCAAATTACCATTAGCCATTATAGCGTGCTTGACGATAGCCTTTCCAGTAACATTTAGGCTGTTTCAGTAGGTTTTCAATTAACTCTTTTTGTATTTTATAGTTCAAAATGCTAAGTACTATTTTTCATAACATTCATTAAAATAACATTTTCAGTACTTTTTACATGTTAAAATAGCATATTACAAACTGTTCACAACTTATAGCATAATTTAAGGTTTAGTCTATAATGTTCTATAAAAAGTTCTTCAAACAGCTAATCACTGCTAAAAAGAATAAAAAAAAAAAAAATCCTCAGTATTGTTCTTTTTTTCAGGTTTCAGTCATTAGCTTTTAGAAGTTAAAGTTAAACCCCATAATGTTAAGGACACGTTCCACAAAATACGTTATTTAAGTAGAGTTTAACTATTTTACTAGTTAAATGTTTGAGTAACTATCAACTTTTGAATATCTTTTTACTAAGCGTTAAAAACTAAAGGCAGAAGGAGCTAGGATTTTAAATGCGGACTTTTAAACTCTAAAGCTAATTTAGATGTTAAAATACCGAACACTACAAAAAATTAGCTTTACTGCTAAAGTAAAACTACTTCAAAACCTGTTATTAAAATGCCAACAAGTAAACCTACTTCAAATACTGTTGCGGAACAACCAACTGATTTTATGAACGCAGCCTTAACTTTAAGCATTTTACAAAAAGCTACTCAAAATGTTAAATACATTCAAAATTGCTAGTTTTGCCAAGCATGTCTTATAAATTAGGTCCACATACACATATTACAACATGGCATATATTCCTAACTCAATAATAACAAAGCTCTACCTGATTCATGGAATCCAACTTTAGTAAAAATTCTCAAAATTCCTCGATAGTTTGGTAACAGATAGAAAACAAAACCAGAAAAGCAAGAATTCATTAAATACATACCCCATGGGAACTCCTTGTTGCGAATGTGCAAATATGGGTATGCCTGCATGAGTATATACAACATTGAACAGATAACAATCAGATTCCGAAAGCATGCAGCAGAAAATTCCAATGCAGTAAAGAGTTAATAAGAAAAAACCAGCAGCTTTACACTCCAACCAGTCATGCCAAATTGAGACACAGAAAGAACTCCTAGAACATCTAAATCAATAATCAGCGAACAATCAAAGCTTTAGAGGAACAAAAACTTACAGGAGGCTCTTCGTCATGGTGATGGCCCTTTGATAAGTTGATAACAGCTAAGATGGTGCAAGTAGCAATACCCAAATAGGTTATCTTCTCCCATTTTGATGCCTCTGCCGCCTCATCTGATTTTTTTTTTTGGCAAATCCAATAAGTATAACCAGAGAATTTAAATTAAAATATAAAAAGATCCTACAAAAAGTTATTCATAATAAAACTTCAGTTTCCATTCCTCCTTACTCCCGATTCCTAATTAAACAAACAGCCTAATAACACAGAAAACCCGACAAAAAAAATTAAAGCAGATTCAAACCCTAACGCAATCGCAACTCAAGATTAACTAATTGAACTTGAAAGGAAAATTATCGCTAAATCCATAACATAAAATCGAAATCAGATTTTAAAGAGTAATAATCTAATTAAATCAAAAGAGAAGAAAGAGGGAGAGATAAAATATTTACAAGCATCGTCATGATGAGCAGAGGAAGAAAAGCGTCTCTTGGGAGGAGCAGACACCTTAGAGCCGCCGCGAAGGGCATTTCGTAGACCGGATCGCATCATTGCCGACGCCATTTTCACAAGTTCGGGTTTCTATCTCTTGTGCTTAAATGCGTCGACCGATGCTACTTACGCGACGCTCTTCCATTGATTCCTGCGATGGGCCTAACACATCTTCTGGGCCTAAAATGTGAAAACGAACATGATTGGATTTCAAAATGATGGGCCAGGCCTACATTTTAAGGTGAGATGAGAAAGAAAATGACGAAAGAGACATGTTTTAAGCGAGAAATGTAAATAAATAGTACTACCCCGTTTTTTCATATTTTTTATGTTTCTATTTTTTGGTGTATTTTTAGATTATTTATATTTTTATTTATAGTAAATTTTGTAATTGTTTATTATTATTTCTTTATTGGTATTGGTGAAAAACAAATGTAAAGAATATAAAAAAACGGAGGTAGTATATTTTTTAAGTTTATTTTAGTGATAGTCTAAATTTTGAAAAATGTAATAAATAATAGTACATTTGTTTTCATTTTTACTTTTTTACCTTTTTATTTTTTATTTATTTAAAAGATAAAAATAATATTAAAAAAATATCACTGATTTCCGACGACTTACTAGTAAGGTTGAGCATTTGACCCGGCCCATTGGGGATATCTGCTAATCAAACCCGCGCGGGATGATTTTCCCCAATCACTTGGGTAAATGGGGTAGGGACAGGTTTGAAAAATAAAACCTGCTGCAGGTTCGGGACGGGGACGAGTGCCCGTTCAATGGCATTTCGTAATTTTGATCATAAGTTGAAAACCATAGGTAAATTTAGTAAATCCTCATTTCCTAACCATAACCCCTCAGTCGCCTTTCTCTCTCAATTTTCTCACCATAACCCCTCAGCCGCCTTTCTCTCTCAATTCTCTCACCATAAACCCTCATTGATTCTCTATTTCAGTCCTAATAACACCGACCGATCATAGATCGTTGGTCTCCACCATTCTCCTTCTCTGATCGCTGCATCCCATGGTTGAGTCATACCTATTTTTGCCCTTTATTTTAGACTGTTTCATTTTTTGCTTCTAGAGATCTAAGAACGAAAAAAGAACTCAACTTTCACTTTTCGGCCCGGGGACTACTTCCATCTTCTTTGTTTGATAGTGAGAAAATTTTGTGGTATTCAGAGATAGAAAGTCAAGCATTTTCAGTGAAGAAAAATAAAGAGATAGGAGGATGAGATTGAGATTTGATATTAATTATTTATTTTCAAATAAAGGTTCTAATTTGGTTTTATTTTTTCTTTTTTCATGATCTAATTTGGTAAAAGAAAGTCACAGGCAATGCAACCATCTTTGTCTCTCTTTTAACTGCTTCTTCAATGAAAAACTTTGGTAAGTTTTTTTAATTTTACTTGATCTAATGTTATTTTGTTAGATCCATATATTTTTTGTTATTTTGGTTTTTGCTCACTCTTTTTTTTTTTAACTGAATTTTGTTTTCTTTTTGTGATTATAGGTTGCAAGAAATAATATTTTAGAGAATGAAGCAATCTGGAAATGATAATTTCATTTTAGATTTGTTATTTAACTTTTATATTTGTGATCTTAAAGTTGATTAATTACTTCAAGATGAATTGAATACACAATTCTGTAGAATTTTTCTTCATTTTGACAGTCAACTTTATGATGATTTTAAGTATAGGATTAGTGTTATTATTTGCATCCACTGTATATATGAACAAAACCTGAAGTAGATAAACTTAACTCTTTGCTCTTTTTTTTTTAAATTTGAATAGTACGCACATTCTTCACTTTGATCATTTATTGTTCAGCAATTCTCTATTTACAGAAAGAATTTGCTGAATATAAATCTATTATTTTTCTTTAAAAAATTATTATTTGAATAAAAATCCGTGGATAAACCCGATTCATACCCACCTTGCTTTGTGATCCGAAAAACTCAACCCGCTGAGGGGGTGGAGCAGGGATGTGGCGACATATTCTAGAGTGGGGCGGGGATGGGTTTTCGGAAACTCGCCCCGTGCTCAACCCTACCTACTAAAGTTAGTTCAGTGATCCGCCAACGAATATTTTGATCAAATTCAAACGACCAGTGAAAATTCGGATGACTGACTGCAGTGATCCGACAGAAGTCAGTTGGAGAAAGGTGGATGTCTGGCAAAATATGGCATATATATAATTTCATGTAATAATAAAATCTAATTTGGCTTATAGTACAATAGAAAGATTTATTTTGTTATTTCTAAAAATCATGAGTCCGATTCCTAGCCTTGTCAAGATTATATATATATATATATATGTATATAATTTTGATATAAGAGCCTATACTCGAGTATATAAGTCGAGTCTAGCCATATACCCAGACTGGCTGCGATTATGCGGATGTTCGACGGCAGTCCGACAAAAGTCAAGCTACCGGTCAAACAATTGAACAAAAAAATTTAACATTTTTTGATTTTTTTAAAATAGAGGCATTTTTTAAATTTGAATTTATTTTTTTGAGATGTACTATTTAATAACTATTAATTTTCAAAATATGTTATTTGCTTTCAACTACTTTTATGTTAGCCATGTGAGTTTTTTTATTATTTCAATAATAATCACCTTTGTTTTTTTGGGAAAAATTACTTTCAAGATTCCTAATTTAAACGTTAATTTGTTCTTAAGTCCTCGTATTTTAAAAAAATATGCCGCTCGTATTTTTGCGCCATTAAACTATTAGGTCCTTTTTCACTATTCTGTTTATTTTTCGGTTAACAACTTAAGAAAAGTCAAGATTAGCCTTCACATTTTTCATTTAATTTATTTAAATAAATTGATTTAATTAATTTTGATAATTTAAAATATAAGAAATTAATTAATTAAACAAAATTATATATTTTTGTATTTCATAATTATATACACCTAAATTTATGTAGTTTTACTAATTAATGTAATTAATATACTAAACCAAAATTAAAAAATAAATTGCTGGATTTTGTGTATGGAAGAATCGCCCCTCAAGTTCGGCGACCGTAAGCCAAACACCACTAGGTTCTTCGTTCAAACCAATCACGATTATTCAGTTGAATCTTTTACTACTTGAACAATACCTACATGCTTTGCTTATCATTTTCCATCATCCTTAAATTAAATCCATAAATATTGCTTTTGGGATCGCCGGATCTTCATCTTTCTGCTCAATCATTGAGGTTTAAGTTGAGTTTGAACTGGTTGAAGGTGCTTCAGGTTCGTCTTCTGCAAGCCTTGCTGTGTATGAAAATTTTATACCTAAATTAAACTATTTTGCTTTCAAATTTTGGGATTTTATCTAATTATTAATGAAAATTAGTTCTGGGTTCTAAAAGCTTATTAATATGGTTTCCATTGGCTAGTTTTCACCCAGCGTTGGGGAGTTTCTTAATTAGGTTGTCATCCATTTAAAAGGAATGGAAATCGATTGATTTCCAGAAAATCAAAAATAGATTTAGTGAAATAGTTGTTGGTTAAACTTTTTATTTAAATTAAGGGTAACTGTGTCTTTTAATGTTTTGATAAAAGAATTAGTTGATTTTTTTAAGGTAACTAACGGAATATTTTTACTATATTCTACGTAAAATTGACAGAAGCACATGAGAGTTGCACGATGCAAAACTTTAAGAACCTGAAAATATATTTTTCAAAACACGAGAACTTAAGAGCTGATTAATATATAACTTAGGGACCCAAAAATAGTTTTTCTTTTCTTAATGGAATTTTTAATCACCTTTGTGAATTAGGGTCAAATTGTGCAAAAGTTATAAAATAGGATAAATATCTGATTTTTAAAAAGGGATAAATTTCTGATAGAACGCAATACTTAGGGTAAAATCATATTGAAGGCCGTAATGACAATAGGAAAAAAACTATTTTTGTCAAGCAAAACCATTAAACAAAAGGATGAAATAGTTTACAAAAGTCAACAAAGAAAAATAACAAATTACACTAAAATTAAGAAACCTCTTTATTAATTGAAAATCATTCATTTTGAACAACATTTATGAAATGTCCAATTCTAATACACTCTTAATTATCATTAATTAAGCGAGAATAACTAGAATCATTCATATCAACTAATGTTTAGAGGGAACTTATTATGCAAATTAATATTGTTTCATTTTAGAATAGAAATGGAAGATCCATTTGATGCAACAGAATTGGTAGATGGAATCTGAAGCTCCCCAAGTCGCTTTATTAGAAATGACTTAGTTTTTTCCATATATCCTTCCAATTGAAGTAACTCATTCAAATTAAGTTGCTCAAGAGGTTTATCCCACAATGGAATGCCTTGTGTCTTTTTCATCTTCTTGAGTTCCTCTCCTCTCTTCTTTGTAGCAGCTAGTACTTGAAGCGCGCTTGCATACTGCTTTTTAAGCTCACTAATGTTTGCTTTATGCGCAGCCATATGCTTAGCGTAACTAGAGTTCAGACCCCTCGAGCTAGCAAGCTTCTTGTTCGATCGTTGCTTTGAACATGAAGCTTGCTGAGCATTCTCTCCCTGAATCATCTTCATTGAAGTCTTACTACAAGCCATATTATATCTGCAACAAAACAATTGAAAAGGAATTCTAAGCTATTTGAATATGAAAAAATAATTAGAATCACAATAATTTATAATAAAAATTTGAGACGTTAGCTAGCAAAAACATTCAAACAACTCCACTCGCGGATTGGTCACCTCTAAATCTTTCCAGATATTATCATTATTACTAATATAAAATAATGAGATTTTTACTCCATTTAATATACCTAGAATATTAAAAAATATCGAGTATACTTAGTTGGCAACCTAAAAATTTACCTAACTTTTTTAGTAATTTAAACAGAAATGGAAGTTAAATAAAAATAAGTCTGACAAACTTACTAATGTAGAAAAATTACATGCTGGCTGCCGGACTTAAGGACCTCCTTATATCAGCATTTGACAGGTTCTACTTACTGTAAAATCACATACCATATTTCGCTCTCTGCGTTACTAAACTTAACAAATGTCATTTAAATACGGACTAAAGGACCACCTTATATTCGTATTTGATTGGTTCTACTTACCGTAAAATCACATACCATATTTTGCATTTTGGATTACTAAACTTAACAAACATACTCTAAAATAATTTGAAGATTTTTCACAATATTTTATTATATTTTAAGATAATATTTTAAAACGTATTTGAATTTAAAATAAATATGACAAGATAACCAAGATAGATAATTATTATAGTATTATTATTAGATGCAGATTTAGGGGAGTAATCCTACCTCGTAGTGTTTACTATGATTTACTAACCTCCTCTTGATTAAAAAAAAAAAACAAAAGGCAAAATAACATAGACATAAGATTATTAAGCATATCTAATACTACTATAAATTACTCTTATTAATTTGGCACATCAAAAAAGTAAAGTGTCAAAATCCATTTTAAGGCATCTCTAATGCTAATATAAATTGATTTTATTAATTTGTCATATAAAAAAAATATAGAGAATGTCAAAGTCTTGGGCTGTACAAACACACATGGCTTACAAGTGAATGATTCAAAGAAACACACATGGTTATAAGTGAATGAGTAAAAGATCCATCTTACACAAAATTAATTAGTTCCTAGTAAAGCCACATCTCGTTCAATTATAAGACAGTCATACTTTTTATTACTATTTGATGTGGGAGTACAATCCCAACATGTCCCCTTAAGTGCTACTAGAAATTGATTGACGCTTGTTAACACATATGACCACTTAAAACGGGCCGACTTGTATTTCCCATCGACAGGCAAACATCTCTATTATCTTTGGTCTTGTGAAATTTAGCCTAGGATCTGAGACGTTCAGGCATGATGTCTTTAATACCATGTCAAAGTCCATGGAACCACATGCACATTTAGGCTTATAAGTAAATGTGTGATGCCCCATTTTGTATAAAGCCAATTGGCTTATAGTAAGACCACACTACATTCAATTATAAGACCATCATACTTATTATTATTCGATGTGGATGACATTTCTAACATAATTTTTTTTTAATGAATCATCTAATGTTAATGTGTATTTAATAGGGGGAAATTACACTAAATAACACACTTTTCATCTTTAAAAAATAGCACAAAATTTTAATAATTAGTAACATAGCATTTTTTATTCTTTTACCATTTTGTCCTTTTTATATAATAATAATAATAATAATAATAATAATAAT
>CATIWJ010350793.1:0-11793 GCA_949640765.1 Croton laevigatus | reverse complement strand
AAGAGAAGATGATTGAGTAGAGTAGGGAAAAAAAGTTTTGCTTAAAACTGTCATACATACAAGTGATTCCTAACTATTTGGTGCATGTCTTTCTTCTTCCCATGAAAATGATAGATACAATTAAAAAGCAATGAACCATTTTTGGTTGAAGAATTTAGGAGATCGGACGTCATGTATACATTGAGTTGCATGGCAAATGCTACCAAAACCAAGAGTTGTAGGAGGTATGGGTTTCCGCTAGCTAAAACATTTTAATCTAGCACTTCTTGCAAACACAGGAATGGAATTTCTTATGGAGCCTAATTCGTTGGTGTCAAAGATATACAAAGCCAGGTATTTCAAAGATACTTAATTTTCAATGGCTAGATCATGTTCAAATTCAAGTTTAATTTGGACTAATGTATGAAAGGCAAGAAGCATTTTAGAAGCTGAATTGTTAAAGAGAGTTGGCAATACAAGGGAAACAAAGAGGTTTTGAAGATCCATGGGTTCCGCTGCTTCCCAAATTTCGTATTCAAGCAGACTTAAGAACAAGTGATGGAACGTGTTGGGATGAGGAAATATTAGATGCTATTTTTGACGTGCAAGGGTGAGGTGCTATTCTTGCAATTCCAATTCGCATAGGAGATTACGAGGATAGTTGGAGCTGGTCACTTGAAACTGGAGGTAATTATTCGATTAGCGAGTATAGAGCCAACTTGAGGATGAAAGGTATGGAACAACAAATTTCTTCATTATGGCACTTTGTATGGAAAATGGATGTAGCGTCAAAGATGTGGAACTTGGGTTACAGATGTTTGTCAAACTACATTTCGATGCCCAATAATCTGCAGGCTAGATATGTTCCAGTTTACTCGACTTTATGTCGTACTTGTTTAATGTGAAATGAATCTATTTTTCATTGTTTTATGAATGTCTTTTAGCAAAGAGATGGAATTGGATAGTGATTGTGAAAATTAAAAATACCCTTAGTAAGAGCCACAAGAGTTGGTATTTCAAGTTGTGTGGGAGATTTCGTCTGTATGTAATAGAATGGTATGGAAGAATTATGGTTCAACACCCTCGTGGCTTAGTCATAAAGCTAGGCAAAGTTTACAAGAATGGATGAGTGCCCATTTGTTGCAGGAGGACAATAACGTAGCCAGTCAATGGTATGCGCAGCTGGTCTGTATTTGAACATGAGATTGGCAAACTAAAGTTAAATGTTGATGCTACTTATGATTTGAATAATCACACAGATGGTTTTGGATGGATTTTAAAAGATCGTCAAGGACATTCCATTGGTAGTTGTTAGTTGTGTTGTTGTATGGTGAATGGCGGTGCAACTCTATAGGCAGCAATGGTGGTAGCTTTGGGAATTACAGAGGCTTTGAACTGGTTGAACATGAAGCAATTTGGAGCTGAAGTTAGATTTGAAATGGATTGTCAATTGGTAATTCAAACAATTTATAGAGATATGATCACCGATATATAGTTCTCATCTTAGCGGGATCATTGTAGATATTAAAACACTTCTGGCAGATTTAGCCTTTGTGTCCTTTGGACCTCTTGTTTATATTAGACAATCAATGAATCATGCTACTCATGTTCTGGCAAGAGTAACTATTTCAGCTACCAATATCGACAAGTGGGATGAAGTCCACTTTTAAATATTTGGGATGTACTAGAGTTTGATCACTAATAAGTTACATCCATTTTCAATTTTTTTTTTCAAAATAATTTTAATTCAATTTCTCTAATGCTTTGAAAAATTTGAAATCAACAGTTTAGTAAAATAAAACTTAGCATATTCAAATTGGCTATAGTAGTGACTAGCTAAGAGAATGAATAATTAATTTCATATTTTACGAGTACTAAATAATAATTATTCTAATTTATAATAAGGTTTTTAATTTTAATTTAATTTCAGTAATATTTTAAAAAAATTTGAAATCAACAAGCTTAACCGTTTAATAAGGTCGTGGCGATATTCTTGGCTTTAAAAAAAAAAAAAGGGTCGTGGCATATTCTAATTGGCTAATGACTAGCATTTTGACTAGGCCTGACCGTAGTAAAACATCACCTTCAATTTTCTCCCCTCTCCTTCCCTGACCCGTGTGTCTCCTTTCTCTCTCTACCCAGAAGTAAGTAGGTGGGAAAAGGCAAAAACTCCTCTTTTCTTTATTTCTCACTTGCAGATTGTAGATTGCCTTATTACAATACAACCACTACTGTTGCCCTCTACCTAATCCAGTACCTAAACCCAAATAAAATATTTTCCTGCGGAGCAATCTCACCGTGAAAGCAAAAGAAAATGAGAGAAAATTTTAACAAATTCAGTTATTACTCATTTATTAGCTAATTTATGAATATCTCGTGGTAGCTCCTCCGCTTGCTTCTTCTTTATTATATTATTGTTTTGTCTAGCAAGTTATAATCTACAAATAAAAAACACTAAATTACATTTTATCCATTCTTTCTTTAGATCTCGAAAACTATTGTTAAGTCTTGTTTTCCCTTTTCCGATCTATTAAATCGCTGTGAAACTCGGCTCTGAAGAGTTGAGCTAATGGACTCAGGCGATTCATTTTGTTGAAATGTTAAGCATTTTCAAGTATTGTAGTGGTAGAGCCAAGTTCCAATGTCGGCTTCTTTAGCGTCTCTTGAACGGCCTAGAGCCGGAGCTTCGAACACGGTATGCTTTTTCTTTCTGACTATTTGACCTTTTATTGTGTTTTATTTAGTATGTGTGTCAAAGTATCTGAAACGGTTTTCCGGTTATTTCGATGATGGAGTAAGATTTTTTTTTTTTCCTCTTTATGCATTTTCCTTCGTGGGCTAGGATTAATGGTCTTTTGGATGACATAAAATTGAAGTACATTTCTTAATTTGTTCCATTTCCTTTTGGATGCTTCGAAATTTTTGACAATTGGGGGTATTGAAATTAATATTTGGAGAACAAAGTGATAGATGGAATTATCTGTTCATGGGAGAGTTCCTTTGTTTATTGGTATTATGAAATTTTAAAATTGACTTCAGGATTTGCAATGGATTTCCAATCCCTTATTGTCTCAGCCCCAAAAAATAATTATAGTTCTTGAAAAGCTTAATACATTGTTTGTAACAAAGTCAAATAAATGCCTGTAAGAAACATCGGATGTGATACTCTGGATCAAGTGTAATGCTGGGTTACTTCACAAATTAAATTTCATTGTTGAATCTAAATTTATTTTTGAAATGTGCCTGGGGAGATGTTTTGGTAATTTTCTTCTTGCTATTTATGTGTTCAAGATGAGTCCTTGTTTAACTTTGACATAACTACCAGTTACAACTCTCAATCTGTAGATATTGAACTTCAGAATGTTTTAAGTACTATTGTTTGGATTACGAGATTTTAAGGTGTATATATTGTCTGAATCTATCATAATATGTTTCCATATGTCCCGCATTAAATATCTATGAGATATCCTCAAGTTGGTTTGACATTATAATGTATAATTCTCAAAATATTTCTAACATTCTTAAACAATTATATGGTGTACTATTGCTCCATGAGTATTACGTCATCAAATTTCTGATCGTTTCAGTAGAAAATTCAATTCCTGTCGAAGCATATATATTTTGAATGGGATGAAAATGAATGGTGGAATACTTCCATGGTTTCCTGAATATGACAAATAGATTAAAAACCTGCTGTTTTCTATCCTGCAACATTAGAATCTACATGAAAATTCTGACATATAGCAGAATATTTTATTATATCCTGGAAGTTGAAGTCCTCAATGCATGGATCTTTTAATAAACTCTGTACAAGAAGTGCATGTTTGGACCTTGCTTCATTTTTTTGTTCATTATAAACTAGATATTAACACGTGTAATTGAAAGGTACTGATGTGAGTTAAATTTTTTGCAGGGAAAGATTTTTCCTGTAACTTGAAATTTAAAAAAAAAAAAAAAACTGGAACCCATAATATGTTGTATTAACAGGGAACATACTTTGCATTTTCAAGAAATTAAAAAAAAAAAAAAAAGAGGGAACATACTTTCAATCATTTTATATTGTCAACTAAAATTCTATGCTGCTTTATCCTGAGTGGAAAGTAAAAGGATAAAACTAACTGATCACGAATCAGCTTGGGTCAAGGGTTGTGCTTGTGCGGTTGCAAGTTTAAATCCATCAGGTGTTAGGTTAGCCAAAAAAGGACTGTGTTGGATCAAATTATTTGAATGTCACTTATAAACTCTGTGTGTGAGTTAATAGTTTTTATTTAATTAATTGCTCTTGCCTTATCTGTATAGAACAACTATGTCCTTAAAGCTTACCTTCTCAAAAGTTTGGCATATGACCTTCTAACATGAAATAAATTTGACAGGTTTTCAAGAGTGGTCCTCTTTTCATTTCTTCAAAAGGTTGGTGACTGGATTTTGTCTTGGTTTTAAATTTCATTCTTCTCTCTGTTGCTCTAGATCCTTGAGAATTTTTGAAGATTATCTATTTGATAAGGTTCATGGCTAATTATTTAGTGGTAGTGGCATCATTGTGTGTCATGTTTGGGTGAACATTGTTGTTAGAAAGACATTCAAAAGTATTGCAATATGCAAATATGTCAAGTGGAAAATTGCATTAGGAGATATTACTCCTAACGCTTAGTCATTTTGAACTTTTGGCCTTTTTGTTGGCACCTTACTTAAATATCTTTTGGGGTTTGTTTGAATTTCTACAATTGTTGAGGAATTGGAATGTTAAACAAATTAATTCCAAAAGGGATGCATTACAACCAGTTTTTATGTAACGAACTAGAATTGTAGAATTAAGTTGATGTGAATTCCACAAAATAGGACACTTGTGGAATTCTTAGGAATATTGACACAGGGAAGGATCTAAGGTTTAGGGAAATCTCAACAAATAGGCTAGAATAGAAAGATTGAGAAGAACATATAGGGTTATATCACCATAACCATAGAAATTTAAAATAACTGAATAACTCTTGTAAAAATCTCGATAAACAAAACTGATTACATAATCTGCTGCTGCCCCTATTTATATTAGTTAGGATAACTCTATTACTAAAGTCCTAATTAGAATTTCATACTATATAGGAATCCTAATTAAATAAGTAAACTAAATACTAATCCTAAATACGTAAGGAAACTAATAACTAATCATAAAAATAGAGAAGAAAACAGAAAATAAAAGAAAACTTGTTAAACAATTAAGAGAATCCTAAAATAATAAGGAAACATAATTAAATCCCTACACAGCCAATATGCTCCCTTCATGATTCTCCCCGACTTGAAAAAAATCGGCTCCCGACTAGTTGAGTTTACATATTTTAGCCATGAGAATAGGATGAACTTGTGTGAACTTCTCTTTGGAATACCATATACTCAGAGCTTTCTCAAAATTGAACAACATCACAAGCCATAAAATAATCTATCGTTTTTATGGATAAGGAAAGTTGATTCAACACAAACACTTCCACATATTTGCGCTAGCGCACCATAGGCTACTTCCATCATACGGTTCTCTTGATTAGTTAAAGTTGTTCTTCTAATGAAATCAACCGCATGATAAACATCTTTCACCATTGCATATTCTTTTGGCAAAGAATGGTATTAGCATTCATAAACAAACTCTTATTTGAAGAACAATCTTCTTTCAATATCACAATCTCATCTTTCCGATGTTCTTGTTCTTCTACTTTGGAGCTACTTTCTTCTTTGATAGGTAATAGATCAATTTCTTGCTCTTCCTCATCATAATACTCATCATAAATTGGTTCTTTGAAGTCAACTGCTTAAACTTCATCCTCAATCTCACTGTAAAAATTATGGAACAGCTCCTCCACTCCACCTCTCACCGCTTGGTTTGCGGTTCCGGCTTTGTGGTTAACATCATCGTGTAGCAACCATTCCTCCAATCCACCTCTTGCTGCTTTCTTCACAGTTCCAGCTTTATGAAAAAGGTTTACATCCACGACTTCATCTTCAACTTCAAGATCTTCACAAATCTTAGGTTGTTTGTGGTCACCTTCCGGAATCTCCATTCGGGCTTCCACGAGTTCCTGACGCTGCAAGGCTTGTACAACCCGCGCCAAATCTTCAATTATTCACCTCATCTCAGCATTCTCAGTTTGTTAGGGCTGATTACCTCTACTTTCAGTTCTGCTTCTGCCAAACACGGTTTAGAACATTCTAAAAAAAAATTTTTGTAGGATCTTTTTGTCAGCTCTGATACCAATTGACGCAAGGGAAGGATCTAGGGTTAGGGAAATCTCAACAAATAGGCTACAATAAAAAGATTGAGAGAAACATATAGGGTTATATCACAATAACCACAAAAATTTAGAATAACTGAATAAGTCTTGTAAAAATGTCGATAAACAAAACTGATTACATAATCTGCTGCTGCCCCCCGCACCCCACTATTTATATTAGCTAGGATAACTCTATTACTAAAGTCCTAATTAGAATAACATACTATATAGGAATCCTAATTAAATAAGTAAACTAAATACTAATCCTAAATACATAAGGAAACTAATAAATAATCCTAAATAGAGAAGAAAACAGAAAATAAAAGAAAACTTGTTAAACAATTAAGAGAATTCTAAAATAATAAGGAAACATAATTAAATCCCTAAACAGCCAATATGCTCCCTGCATCGAATATACATGGTATTGGGGTGGTAATAATATAACAATTTTTTTTTTTTTTCAAGACAATGTGCATGAATAGATGTTGTTGAATGAAATAGGATTAATTTCTTAAAATTAAAGACATTAGCAAATTCAATGAAATTGGGCCCTAGAACATCTTATCAGCTTATAGAATATGCAAAGATATGAGCTGAATGGTTTTGTAAGAACATGTAATTAAGAATTTTAGTTTATCTGCTTCTAATATTGTAAGAACATGTTTTTCTCAGTAACACTTGGTCATGACTTCCAAATTTTCTCTTTATTGTTTTCATATTCACTGAATATGTTATTTTTCTAGCATAATTGAGTATTTTATTTGATTCTGAGCAATTCAATGTTATTGGCATGGTTGTGAAATTGTTGAACTAGTTGAAGATTTGTTTTGCTTAGAGAATCAAGGACTTATTCTATACATCTGCTTTGGGAAAATTCTGAGGTTTTGTATAGAAGCTGATTGTAGATTGCATTAGTTTTCTTGACTAGTCCTTTCAGAAACGTGGAGGCATGAGGCAAGGGCTTGTGTTTTCTTAGTATCTTGAAGCTTAATTTGGAGAGGGAACCTGTTTGGTGTCAAATACTATTCCATGGCAATTTTCCCCTCCTTGACATATCACATCTATTTCTTTTCTTCTCAAGCAAGGAGTTCATTGGAAAGTGCATTCTTTAAAGTTGGCACCAATGCTTGGATATAGATTTTCAGATAAAAAGTTATCTTCTTTCACCAATTTCACATATCTATGTACTAAAGTTATGAGCTAATGAGTTTAGATGTAGACATTAGTTATTTTGGGGATATTTCTGTTTGGAAGATTTAATATTTGCTGAGAAACTTCTAGTTCTGGGCTTGATTCTTGCTAATCAACTTTATTTTATCTTCCTCCGCTAGTTCTTTCATTTGATTCAGTAATCCAGAGATTGTACTGTTCTAGTATATTTCTTTTGAAATATCAATTTAAGAAATCATTAAATCTCACATATTGTTTGATTATCTCTTTTGTCTTTTGGAATTTGGTTGGAGAACTCTGTTAGGTGTTCCTTCCTTACTCTATCATGTTGTTTATCGCACTATGAATATAAGAGTGGAAAACCAATTATCTAATTGGTTTCTTCTGACCTTTTAGTAATAGTTGGCCTCAATCCAAGTGGACACTAAACTCTCATTGTTTCTGGTATCGAATCCATTTATTCATCTCCATCTGTTCAATTTCACCTTTTCAATTCGAATATTTTATCATGGTATCAGGCCAAGTCAACTTAGCATCAATTCGCTTAGTTTACCAGTTTTTGTGGGGAGGATTTCAAGTTTGACTATTAGTTGTCTTCATGTTGCATCTGAGGGGAGTGCTAAAAATTTGCATTAAAAGTTTTCAAGGGAAGGACTTTAAGTTTCAAGTGACAAATGGTTGTCTTTTGGTGGCACTAAAGGAGGGCTGGGGGAGGGGGGTAGTTGAGAATCCTCATAAATGATTTTGAAGGGAATAATTTTAAATTTCAAGTTGCAACTAGTTGTCTTCTAGTCGGATTTTGAAGAGTATGAAGAACCCACACTAAAGGGAGTGTTAGGAATTCACATTAATAAAGTACTAGTATACTATGCATATAAGGGTGGGAAGTTGCCTTCTAGTTATACTTTTGGTGGTATTATGAATTCCACATTGAGAAGAACACCAAATGTATAAAGGTACCCAATGGTAGAAAGCTTACCTAATTGGTCAGTATTATCTTTTAGTATTGGTTTTCCAAGCCCAAAGTAAACCCAATCTCTCTTCATGGATTTTTTTTCTATCCCAGATTCTTTTCTTTAGCTCATTTGTTTGCCTCCGTCCTTCCAATTCAAATTTTTATCTTATAAATATCAAATTATGATAGCATCATCTATTAAATTCCGTTGCATTTCCCACTAACCAATTATATCTGTATTTGTTGCTCAGTTATGTTATTGTTGAATTTGTGCAGGATTAGGCTGGAAATCGTGGAAGAAACGATGGTTCATATTGACTCGCACTTCCTTGGTCTTCTTTAAAAATGATCCTGTTAGTGCTTTATTTATTTATGCAGTGTTATTTATGTAGTGTTGACTGATTTCGTTATGGTTCGAAAGTTTAACCGTTGGAGGATCTATACAGCCGACCCCAACTTTGTTTGGGACTAAGGCTTGCTGTTGTTGTTGTAGTGTTACTTCTGGCCCGGTTTTATTTATTATATTTTCATTGCTTTATTATTTATGCATTTATAATTGGCGGCAATGTGGTATTTAGCTAGCCTTAAGAAAAGGTACTTATTAGCCCTCAAGGAATCTGAGTGAAATGGATAGTCATTAATACATATCTGAAATTGCCTCCTAGCTTAATTTAGTGCTGTGATTTATTCATCCAATTGTCTTTGTCAACATATTCCCCTTCTCACCTTTCAAAAAAAAAGAAAAAATAGAGAGCCGACCACTACTGGTTTGAGATAAAGCCTTGATTGTTGTTGGAAATCTTTACTTGTTTTGTCAAGATATTCTCTGAAGTCACCTTGTAAAATTTCCTGTCTTGGAAGGAAAATTGGTCAGCTGAAGACAATTTAGTGTGTAAATGAAAAACAAAGCTACTTTCAAGGAAATTAAGCCACCTTCTGTTGTGGCGGCATGGTTCAATGAAAAACAACCGCTTCTTTTTTATCTCAATATTTCTTGCTTATAATAAAACTTCTTATGATTATTGATTTATTAGTCTGGATGATTGAACATTAATTGAAATAAAGTTCATTTTTTATTATCCTGTAGAGTGCCCTACCACAAAGAGGTGGTGAAGTGAATCTGACTTTGGGGGGCATTGACTTGAATAATTCTGGGAGGTATATTTAATCACGAGATGCTGATTGGATATGATTTCTTAAGAATATGGCTGATGGTTGTCACTCTTTTGCAGTGTTGTTGTTAGAGAGGATAAGAAGTTATTAACTGTCTTGTTTCCTGATGGGCGTGATGGGCGAGCATTCACCCTCAAGGTGCTTCATTTTTGGTTCTTCCTGATGTAGATTTTTTTTTTCTGTGCTACAATGCTTTCCTGTTATCTTATGCTATGATATTAAGAACCTTTGTCAAGTTTCTCTCTTATTTCCCTTCTCTAATTTTAGGCTGAGACATCTGAGGATTTGTATGAGTGGAAAACAGCCCTAGAACATGCCCTTGCACAAGCACCGAGTGCTGCTCTTGTTATGGGACATAATGGAATTTTTAGAAGTGATACAAACGAGGCAATTGAAGGGTCTTTCCATCAATGTTTGTGCTCTTCTTCAACATGCTTCTCACCTTTTGTTTTTTGGCATTTTTCTTCCAGAAATATTCTTCAGTCATATCATATACCTTTTTCTCATATAATATTTCAGACTTGCTAATTCTACATCATGCTTATTTTGATTAGGGAGGGATAAACGTCCGGTTAAGTCATTGGTTGTTGGAAGGCCTATTTTGCTTGCCCTTGAGGATATTGATGGAGGTCCATCATTTCTTGAGAAAGCTCTTCGATTTCTTGAGAAATTTGGTGAGTTGTGATCCTAAATTTTGTGACAGTTTATGTTATATTATTGCCTATGATTTTCTTGCAGTTGAAACTGGAGCATTTCTGTTATAGCACACTCCAAGATTATACTGGTTCATCCCAAAAAGGGAAAAAGAGATGAGATATGTTAAAATATTATTTCAATATTATGGGTATTCTGTTTCATTCTGTATCGTTAATGTCCAGTTTGGTTGTGATAATAATCTGAAAGGGATACCTGTTGGTTTGTTTGATCTTTGTGGGAAGAGAAGTGAACTATGTACTTTGCAGTTTTTGCTTCTTCAACTTCTCTGTCAGTAGACATGATTCTCATTAGAGATTACAATTTTACCATATTATACCTGAAGAGTTGCTTATTGTGAAATCAAATCCGATTCCTTAGGGATACTGATGGCGAAATTGACAAGTACGAACTCTATAACGAAGCTAGTTAAGCTGTATAATTGACACTTTCATTTTGAGTTCACCCTGAAGGTGAAGAGTTCCCATGCATGGCTATTTATTTCCTTTTTCCTCCCTGTAGATTCTCTTGAATAATTCTCCCAACATGTTGAGTAGTTCTATTGCTAAAGTAAGGATACTTATGGTAGGACAATCAAACGTGCAATTACTACTAATTTACAATTCTAATTGTTTTGTTTACTTAAATATACTACTTTGATCCTCATTATATATTTTAAAATGCCCATTATTACATACTTCAGCACTAGAATTGATGCCGCTACTATTACCTCTATTATCAAAGTATCTATGTCAATGATGCTAATGCCAGCATGTTGTTGCGTCCGTTACTGCCATAAATTTGACACTGCTAAATTTTATCACTGCCACTCCTATGCTTCCACAAAATAAATGCAGGAGGATGGAAATTCTGATTGCATTATTACTTTGTTCTTGTAACCGACATAAATTTATAATGTCTTGCCATTCTTTTCCTCATGCTATCACATTACTGATAACATTCATTATCTCCTGCCAAATATATCTTGACTTTTCCTGCACCATCATGGTACACTAACATGTGGCATTCAAGTAACATGATGTCATTAGTTAATTTCTCAGACAAAAGGTTTAGCTACAAGTTGCATTTTGCAAATGCTATTAGTAAGGGTAATTCATATGGCTTTCGTGGCCTGATAACACTGGTAGGTAATTAGACAGAGCCTATCAAGGGGGAAGCAGCTGGTTTGAACATTCAGTCCTGAATTTTAAGTGTAGAATGTTACTGGAACAGTGGAAGTACGGAAATTTTTTGCTCACATAATATTGATACTCATGGCTGTCTTTCCCACAGGAACAAAAGTTGAAGGAATTTTGCGACAATCTGCTGATGTTGAGGAGGTTGAGCGTAGAGTTCAAGAATATGAACAAGGTACCTTCTCTATCCAATATTTCTCTTGAATACAGATAAGACTCTACTTCTTAATGGATATTTCCTCAATCATTAATTTTTTTGTGACGCTCCATTTAGCATTTGTATTCCCTACATGTCTTCTGTGGTTTCCATAACTAATAGTGTTCTTGATCATTGACAGGGAAGATTGAATTTGAACCAGAAGAAGATGCT
>CATIWJ010350782.1:0-15769 GCA_949640765.1 Croton laevigatus | reverse complement strand
TTTATAGTTGTTATTCTTATTTAAAAAAAAAAACTTGAGGTGCTTTGTAGTATTTCACTTTTAAGTATATAAATTGGCGAAGTCAAGAGACTAGTGACACCTCAGTCTGGTTTATTCGTAAGTCGGATTTGGGGTGTTACAGCTAAACTTTGTTTTCTTTTTTTTTTTTAATTTTTGGGCCCTCCAATTCTGGGACCATGTTCTGTAGCGTTGTCTGCACACCCTTTTAAGCCAGGATTGTTAGAAACAACCCTATTAATATAAGAAGACTCAAAATTTGACTTACCGATAGCTTAAACAAAAAGTTGTGAATCTAACTTAAATACCAGGTAATGCAAATCTTTGACCTTCACCACCATAAATCTTCTCTAGAAGGGAGGGCATAAGCCATAAAGAGGATCACAGCAGTGCCAAAATCCTAATCTGTTCAGCGAAAACAAAAGCACCCTCATATTCTCGAAGTCGAATGACCCATCCTTCTCCTAACAAACTAGGCAATAAGAGCTAGGAAACGTTTACATTGCATTTGTAATATAGCCTCAAGGAGATTGGTACCATTTTTAAGTTTAATAAGGGTGAGTATATATTAGGGCTGTTCAAAATAATCCGATCCGATCTGAAAAATAGGATATCCGATTCGATTTTTAGAGTTTCAGACATTTCGGATTGGAAATTTTTGAATTTCGGATATCCGATTTGATATGATTTTTAATAAAAAATGAAAATTTTCGGATAATTTTTATCGGTTATACGGATCGGATATCCGATTTTTAATTTAAAAAAAAAGTAATAAAAAATAGTTAAAATCAGATAAATCGGATATCCGAAATTTCAGATCGGTATTTTCCCCGATCCGATTTTTCGGATATCCGAAATTTCTAATCGGATCGGATTATTCGATTTGAACACCCCTGGTATATATCAGGTGTACTTCCTTGAACCTGAGCATGCTTCTAAGCTTCCAAGCATAAAGTACCTATGAAATAGTTTGTGTTCTCTTCTCCACTCAACAACATTTCAATTATGCCAGCCAATAGGGGGTGATCCTCTCTATCAACATGCACTTGGGTAGATATTTGAACTCGTGACCAACATGTCATAGTATAACGCATTAACTATTAAGTTAAGCTCTCAACTCTAAATATATTGCTTTGATTTAATGAGCAAGGCTACATCTCTCGCCTCTCGAATTCGAGATAAACAGAAACACGTTCACGTTAACGTGTTTTAAATCACGTTAACGTGTTTATGTATATCTCGAATTCGAGAGGCGAGAGAAAAAGCATTATTCTAATTTAATATAATAATATAAAAAAATTTTATTTTGATAAAATCTACACTTTATTAAATTTTATTTAAAATATTTAATATTTATAATTTATTTTTATTATTGGATTGAGAAAAAAAAAAGTTAGTTTAATTATTATAAAAATAATTTCAACAATTAATATTTATATTTGACTATTATATGGACATATAGTTTGTAGCATTTTGAATCTAAAAAAAAAATAACAAATGAATGTTTACATTTCCAATAACAAGCTGTTTCTGTCAGTGGGTTTCGCGTGGGCTTTGGTAAATGGGTCAAGAGTCCAAACTAGAAAAGGGTCTTCCTAATTTCGGATTTTTATGTTTAAAAAACAAAAGTCCTATTGGCAGCATCTCATTATCAGATCCAATTACCTTCTCGGGTTGGTTTCAAAGCCCAAATTTCTCTCTTCTCGCAAAACCCTAGATCTTGCAGAGAACGTCGGAGCTCAGCTCAAGTTTGGTCTCTGGGCTTCTTAAACGCACGGAGATCGATTCATTGACTGGTAAAAAAAACTTTCAATTTTCGTCATCTATCTATGCTTCTCTCTCTACATCTCGTTTCCTATCGGAATTTGAATTGAATTTTTGCTTTCTGTTCTTCGGTTTTGTTATTTGATGTTGTGGGATAGTTTAGTTAGCTGATCTGAATTTGGGTTTTCTTCAATCTGGGCTTGTTTTTTTTGGTTTCCTTTTTTCCTTTATTTATTGTTTTCGTAGATCCGTTTTGTACGTTGACCCGTTTTTAGCCCGACTATAGTTGCGGGAATTGCCATTCTGAACATGAATTTGAATCATCTGAAGACATTTAATAACATGGACACGGACCATTACTTAACCCGTAGAGGGCCCGTCATGTCTAAGTGGTTCATGGGTTCTGGGCCTTGTTGTCTTACCATTTTGCTGCTGTAAGCTTATAAGCTCTCTCTTGGATTTTATTATGAAACTGGCTTTGAATTCATGGTTGCAGTAGAACTTATTAATATCTATTATGTTCATTGCAATTCCTTCCATTCGATCTGTATTTGTTTTTTACAGAATGAAGAAATTAAATTTTGTTTTAAACTGCTTTCCTTTTGTTCATCTTGTGAAGTTGTGCAGTTAATGAATGAATGATGTTATGAATCAATTATATGATTATGTTTTGACAAATATTGAAGATTAGGTTTATTGTTTTGGTCTTATGTTGTTTCAAATGGGAATCTTTTTTTTGCATGATAAATGTGTTCTATTTAAGGATTATTTAGGTTATTAATTACAGTTAATGAACCCTTTTATTTTTTTTTTTGTTGATGATGCTTTGATCAACCTATTGAAATGCTGTTTTGTTGAATGATCAATATGCATTCAGTTTTTGATGCTTTGATCAACCTATTGAAATGCTGTTTTGGTGAATGATTAATAGGCATTCAGTTTTTGAAGCAACATGGAAACTCCTGCAGAGAACAATCAATTGGTTGTACATGATTCACAGCCTAGCAAAAAGAGGAAAAAGAAGTCTGTTGTTTGGGAACACTTTACGATTGAAGCTGTAGGTCCTGATTGTAGAAGGGCAATTTGTAAACAATGCAAACAAAGTTTTGCATACAGTACAGGTAACAAAGTAGCTGGCACAAGCCATCTCAAGCGTCACATTGCTAAGGGAACCTGCCCTGCAGTATTACGCGGTCAAGCGAATCAATTGACATATACACCAGGGACTGGAAATGGCAGTGCAACGGAAGTACCAAAACGTCGATACCGGTCTCCTAGTTCAGCCTATGTTCCATTTGATTCAGATCGTTGCCGCCATGAAATTGCTAGAATGATCATCTTGCATGACTATCCACTTCACATGGTTGAACATAGTGGTTTTGTAACTTTTGTTCAAAATCTTCAGCCCCGGTTTGGGGCGATGAGCTTTAATAGTGTCCAAGGGGATTGTGTAGCAACTTACTTGAGGGAAAAGCAGAATGTTATGAAGTTTATAGAGGGGATGCCTGGACGTGTTTGCCTTACATTAGACATGTGGACTTCAAGTCAAAATTTTGGTTATTTTTTTCTGACAGGACACTTCATTGATATCGATTGGAAGCCACAAAGGCGGATTCTGAATGTCGTGATGGAACCATATCCCGGTTCAGATTCTGCTCTCAGTCATGCTGTTGCTTGTTGCCTTTCCGATTGGAGTTTGGAAGGCAAACTATTTTCTGTCACTCTCAATCTTCCTGTTGGTGAACCTAGTCTTGAAAATCTTAGGTCCCTGCTTTGCATGAAAAATCCCCTTGTTCTCAATGGACAGTTCTTGATTGGTAACTGCATAGCTCGGACTCTATGCAGCATGGCAAAGGAAGTATTGTGGGCTGGGCGGGATGTTGTTAAGAAAATCCGCGACAGTGTAAAGTATGTGAAGACTTCAGAATCCCTTGAGGAAAAGTTCATTGAGTTTGCACAAAAACTTCAAGTAACAAGTGATAAAAGTCTGTCTCTTGATGACAAATCTAAATGGAACACAACATATCAAATGCTTGTGGCTGCTTCAGAGCTGAAACAAGTGTTTACATGCTTGGACACTTCTCCAGATTACAAGGAAGCCCCATCTATGGAACAGTGGAGGCACGTTGGGTCTATATGTACTTGTTTGAAACCTCTCTACGAGGCAGCCAATATACTTTCCTCCACACCTATCGCAACTGCAATCACATTCTTTCATGAAGTATGGAAGATCCAGACTGAAATGGCTCGCTTGGCTGCTAGTGAGGATCCCTTTTTCGGCAGTCTTACCAAAGTCATGCAAGAAAAAATGAGCAAGTATTGGAAGGACTGTGGCCTAGTTCTAGCAATTTCGATAGTGATGGACCCACGGTTTAAGATGAAGCTTGTCGAGTTCAGTTTTGCAAAACTTTATGGTGAAGAAGCACCTGCATATATCAAGATTGTCGATGATGGGATTCATGAGCTGTTTCTCGAATACGTGGCTCTTCCGTTGCCTTTAACTCCAACTTATGCTGAGGAGGGAAATGCTGAAGACCACCAGGGATCTCTTCTGACTGACATTGGACTCTCAGATTTTGATGTTTACATTATGGATACTACACAGCAGCAAATGAAGTCAGAGCTGGATCAGTACCTGGAAGAGTCCTTATTGCCCCGAGTGTCAGATTTTGATGTGTTAAGTTGGTGGAAACTAAACAAGTTGAAATACCCAACTCTATCAAAATTGGCTCGTGATATTTTAACTATTCCAGTATCCAGTGTTGCTCCTGACTCTGTTTTTGATACGGGGACAAAAGAACTCGATCAGTATAGGAGTTCTTTGCGACCAGAGACAGTGGAAGCCCTTGTGTGTGCGAAGGATTGGCTTCAGTATGCAACTACTGAAAATTCAAATGCTATTGTGAAAATGGAGTTTTAGATCATGTCTCTCTACTGAACTTTAGGTTAGATATTAGTTTAGCTTATAGGGTTAACTTATTGTCCCAGTTGGAAAGGAATTTGTTTGGATGATTAGACATAAAATTGATATTCCTTGTGTAGCTCTTGTTATGATTTGGCACTCACAGTGCAGTAGTTAAAAAATGCTTTAACGCCCATTTTGACGAGCGTTGCCTTTTCTTTGTATGATGCTACGAATTGCTCTCTGGATGAGGTTTCTATGGCTTGCATAAAAGCTTATGCTTCAGAATATTTGCAATGCTCTGTATTTTTTTTTTTTTTAATATAGATACTCTACTCTAGTCTATACTAAGTGGAATTGGGAAAAGTAATTAAGATAAGCCTCTAAACCGGACCTCAGTGCTACCTTCTTGGGCTTATTTGCAATGCTCTGTATCTGTTATTTGTTTGCAGTGATCTAACCTACCGTTAGCTGTGGAGACTTGGTTTCAAGGGAAGGAGGTAAAACATCCTCAAAGCTGTCTAACCAGAAAATGATATTAATCGTCACTAATTATTGTTTGGTTACAGATTCATAGTTTCAGTAAGTGAATGATTTCAGAAGTGCAAAACCAAGGTTAGGCTCTTAATCCACAGGTACTTTTATAGGGGGTTTATCCTCTGCGGATCGAATCAAAGCTGAACTGAGTTGCGTTTTGCATGCATGGCTCAGTGGATACTGAGTACTGTTTGACCAGTTTTCCCTCCTTAAATGAATCTGAAGTTTCTTTTTTCTTTTAAAGTAACTGTTTGTCATTTGATTTGATTATGCAGAATATATGTTATTCCAAACATTTGATCTTTTGTTCCCATTCATGTATTGCACAAAATCCATTTCTTATCCAAAAAAAGAAAAAAGAAAAAAACAATATTATTATTATCATTTTCATATATATATATATATATATATCAAGGGTGAGTGGCTAATAAGCTCTGTTCTTCTGAAAAATTGACTGTGGTGTTCGAATTGCATCCCTTCTTCCACACCTAGAACACTCGCTCTAGTGCTCCTCTACAGAAGGATCAAGCACAGCCCCAATAAACAAAGGAACCTGACTTACATCTAGGGGTGTTCAAATAAAAGTGTTAAAACGTGAAATTCGTGTAATTCGTGCAATTAAAAATTTTACCAATTCGTAAAATCGTTAAAATTTTTCGTAATATTCGTTAAATCGTGAAATTAACGTAATAGTAAAAATGTTTACGAATTTAACGCATTAGACGATTATACCATACTATAAGACAAAAATTTTATGTTTATGCTCTCTTTCATTTTTCTCTAAACCTAAAACATTTTATTATTGCTAATGTTTATTATTATGTTAATTGGAAAAATGATGAACTTAGTTAAAAAATAGTATATTTTGCTCAGGTTTTATGAATTTCGTCTACATCGTCCAGATCGTTAATTTCGTTAAAAATAGTATATTTTGCTCAGGTTTTATGAATTTTCGTCCAAATTGTTAAATTTGTTAAAAATGAATTTTATTCGTTAAATCGTGTAATTCGTAAGAAATGTTTTATTCGTTAAATCGTCCCGAAAAAAAAAAAATTCAGGGAAATTTTTGAAAATTTTTTCACGTTCTAACGAATGAACACCCCTACTTACATCTTCTCTAGTCATAAACACAGGAGGATGATCAGCGATTAACTCCACCGGCAGCGGCGGCTCATAAACCATGCAAAATCCCATTTCGTCATCAGAAACATGGAATTCATAGCACATTCTGAATTTGGGAATTTTTAATCTACTAACTGTTTCAAGATTGAGCTTGAAATCGTGCTTAAAGAATTCAGGACTTGAGCTTATATGATTAACCAACATTTTAATTCCATCATTCTTGTCAGGAAGAAAGATATGCATGGAGAAACTCCTCATATTGTTATTATCTTCTTCTTCGCCTTTTTCGCTGTTTCGATAAGGTAGTTTCAGAAGCTTGAACCCATCAAATTTTCTGTAAATATATTGCTCATAGCTCATCCTCATCCTCATCCTCATTGAAGGGAAGTTCAATTCTTTTTCCATTAAGGAGGAAAAATGGTTCAGTAATGTTTGCTAATGGATCAATTGGTTTAAGCCATTTTCCTTTGAAATAGATTGCACTGAGTAGCATAAGAGATCTTTCAAACAGTGATGTTGCTGTATGATCTCCTTTGATTAGTCCTTTTGTGGCATTTTCTATCCAGTTATTCAAATCTTCTGCTGCTGCTTCAGGCTGACCAAAACAAAATTTTTAGTTCGTTATTTAATCATAAAGATTTTAGGGAAATTAAATTTTACCTCTATAAATTGAGATTTTAATGATACCTTTTCATAAAAATCAACAGCTTGAACATGAGCATCATAAACATTAGCAATAACGTCTCTAAAATAAGGCATCAAACAACTACTATGATCGTGAAAAGCTGCATTGGACATAACAAAATCAGGACCGCCGTTAGATTTCGATGCAATAGCTTTTAATTTCAGGTACTTGGCATTGATTTCTTCTTTATTTTTCTATCAAAACAACTTCAGAAATTGCTCCAAGTATGAAACTTTTGCTCCGATTGTCCATATATTTAATAGAATTGTGATCGATAATGGAGAGCATATGAAATTCGTAGATTCTTCAATGGTTTCTAGATTAGAAAGAAGATCTTGGTTGATTATCTTTAGACTAAAATCCATCAACTCTGCCTTTGATTTTTTTATGTGTGTTTAATACCATTGTTCTGCTGCTTCATGCTGGGGTTAGAAGCTAATTTAGTTTTTACTGATTTAGGGGTTTTATATACACAATTTTTTTTTCAAAAAAAAAAAATTTAGTGTTTAGGCAAAAATAAAAATTTTTAGAATTTCAATTTGTATATTTTTAGAGAAGAATTTTTTTTTTGGCTAATTGTAAAATTTGCACCTGAACTTGCATAGAATTCACGAAAACTCCAATTTTCAACTTTTTCTACAAAATCACCCCAACTCGGATGAATGTGCTATTTCTCACACCTGCCTTGGGCGTATGTTGCATGCAACTGCATCAATTAAAAAATGAGAAATTTACAAAAACTTTCATGTATTTTATCATATTCTACAATTTTTTTTCTATTTTTTTTTAGTAAACAAAATTATCCCTGAGTTTTAAGTCTGTTAAACAAATGTATCCTTTAATCTATTTTTTCTATTAAAATAATGGTAGAAGGACAAAAAATATAATTTTACGGACCCTTTTAAAAAAAATCAAGAAATAAATGAATGTTTTGCATTTTTAGTCTTATTCTTGGCCAAAATTCCGGTCACCGCCAACAACATATTCTGGTCATCGTCGGTCGTTGGTATTCTCCAAACAAAGCCAAAAATCAACACAACATCCTCAAAATCGTTTCGACGCAAGGGTTCTAAATATGCAAATGTCACAACTCATTTTTCCACTTGGTAAAATTTGTAAGTAATTTTTATTAATTCAATAAAATTTTATTTTGAAGGAATTTGCTAAGTTAGATGTCCGAATAATGATCAGGTCGAAGAAACGGACATTTTAAATATAATATTAAAAATTTCGACTCCGATAGTATTTTGGTCATTTTGACCCTTGATAAATTTGAGACTCAGATTTTGGTCTCAAAAAATTTAGATTTCGAATATAGACTTTATGACGATCGTTTTGAGTATAAATTTGTTAGGTTTCGGTAATTGATGAATTTTTACCCACATCGGGTAAAACTCGGTAAAACGATTTTACCACCGTAAAATGGTAAAAATTATCAATAATTAGCAGAAACTTCATGATTAAAGTCTGAAGATAAGAATTAGACAAGAATCTAGCCATCAACCAATGAGAATTTAAAGTGGGAGACAAAATAAGATAAGTAGGGTTAAAATAATTAAGAATATTATTTATAAATTGTGGTCCAAAATTAATTTAAGTACTATTTTGAGGCCTATAAATAGACCCCCAACTCTTGAAAGTTCATTAGAGTGGAAATAAGTTTGAAAAGGTCTTTAAAGTTGAGAGATTTTGAGTGTTTATCATTAAGATAAAAATTAAGGAAGGAGAAGGCAAAAATAAGAATAACCAAGTTGAAATAAGGTTTGATACTTTAACTTTGAATAAATACTTTTAAGTTTATTATTTGATATCATTATTTGAGTTTGTTATTATTTAAGTTGTTATTCCAAGTTGATTTATTTTTTTTAAGTTTACTTATTTCTTTTATTTTTATTTTAATGATTTACCAAATACCCATTAAATTTATGGAGATTTTATTACTTTTATTATTTCAATAATGTTATATATTAAATACCCATTAAGATTGTGGAGTTTTATTATTATTATTTTATTAATATTTCAATATTAAAGACCTATTTAATTTGTGAGGATTTATTTATTTATTTATTTTACTTTTCTTTTACTTATTAATTCTTTAATTTTATTACATTTCTATACATCCATATATTTTATGGGATATTATTTTTTTACTTTAATAATTGCTTATTTATTTTAAATTGTTTTAAATAATTTATTATTTATTTATTTTACGAGTTCAATTTAATTTACTTATTATTACTTTTCTATATACCCACTATAATTGTGAAGTTTAAATTTTTATTTATGTTTTCTTTATCAAATACCCACTTAATTTTGTGGGGTATTACTTTTAATTACTATTTTCTTTAATTTATAGATACCCAATTAAATGGTGGGATTATATTTCATCTTTTACTATTTTAAAAATCCATTCATTTTGTGAGTAGTGTTCTAGCTGTTGAATTTTATGTTTATTCATTTATTTATTCTTTACTCCTTTATTTAATTATTTATTCTTTTATTTTTTTTATTCTTTTATTTATTCATTTCTTTATTTATTTATTAATTTATTCTTCTACTTGTTCATTCATTTATAAATTTAATCATTTTATTTATTTATTTATTCTTTATTTGTTCATTCATTTATAAATTTAATCATTTTCTTTATTTATTTATTCTTTATTCATTTATTTATCTTATATTAAATTTTCTATTTATACTTCTATGCAATTATTTTAAATACCAAAAACGCATGTTTTTGGGAAATATATTTTACTTAGTAACTGGTTTAATTTAAAAAAATCTAAAGTATCTAGAATTACTTAGTTAAAATTTTGTATTAAGGATCTTGAAATTATAGATTTGGATTTTAAGAAAATTTATTTGAAATTCAAAGCATTTCTTTCTAAAGTATATGATTTTAAGGAAATACTATGTTTTGTTGAAAATATTTGAATTGAGATGTGAACTATGAAATATTCAAACACATTTAATATACAAGAAAAACCATGTTTTTAGGCTTTACTAGGATTTAGTCAAATAAATTCTGTAGGAATTGATCGATCATCCTGGTAATTTATATGGCCATTTATATGCTTACGGCGACAGTCTTTATGATTGATTCTTAGGGTGACGACTGTTATATGATTAAGTTAAGTGTGAAATAAGTAAATGATTAAGCGAATTTAAGTAAGTGATAAGGTTTGTCTAAATATCTAGTAGAGCTAAACAAGCAAGTATTTATTTAAGTTTTTTTAGCAAGTCTCATTCAATTATTTAATAAATGTTTTTCATGTTGATTCATGTTAAGTTTAATAAATGCTTTCAAGATTTGCATGCATGGTTTAAATATTTCTTTATTTCAAAGTTAAAGTATCTACTGGGAAAAATTTGTTCAGTGAGTTAAATGTTTTAACTCGTAGGTTTTGGAGAGGAGCAGTAGAGTCAAGGGAGTTCGAGAGTTTGTGTAGCAGCTGCCAGCAAAATTTCCAAAGAGTCAACGGGTATTGTATCCCATATGTAAAATAAGGAATCTAGTGTTGGCATGTACTACTATAATTTGTGGACAATTTAAATGCGTTTTCTCATGTAATATTTAAGTAATTTAATAAAAGTTATGTTTCTGTACCAAGTTTATATTTAATGTGATATCTCTTAACTCAATTATTATGGTCGAGTTAAGGGGTGTTACAGCAAGTATATCCAACTAAATCTTGGCCGTTTAGCCGGAAAATCATAAAATCCGAATGGAGAACTCGCCATAAAATCACATGTTGGAAAACGGCAACTAAAACAATCAAGCTATACATAAAATCGAAGCTCACAAGGAGGGGATTTAGAATATACCCTTAAATTGGACAAGAAATGGCCAGAAGACGTCGGATTTTCTTGTAAACCGTTAGTGATTAATAGCGGAAATAGTGCTGCCGCGCATACGGCTAGCTTTGTTGGAGTCTCACCGTCGTGCCAACATTTCTAGATTCCTCGAGGAAAGGACTTTCGGTTGGTGGAGCGTGTCAGTTGGTTTGGTCGGCGGTGCTGGCAATGTCAGCGGTTCCTCCTCTCTCTTCCTCCCTTTGATTCTTTTTTCCATTCTAAAATGAGGTTAAAGAAGGCTAAAAATACAAAGCAATCCTTCATTTCTTGATCTTTTTTAAAAAGACCATTAAAATTATATTTTAGTTTTTCTACTATTATTTTAACAGAAAAATAGAAGAAATTGTATATTTGTCTAACGGATTTAAAAACCATGGATAATTTTGTCCAAAAAAAAAGTAAGAAAATTGTAGAATATGGTAAAATATAGAGAGGTTTTTTCAAATTTTCCTTAAAAAATTAATTTTTCAAATGAGTGGAAACGATCATTTTGAAAGAAGAGAAAAGGAATCAATTGAAATTTAAATTTCACTTAGTCATTTGTTCAAACATATGCAGTGCATATGGTAATCCATCAAAGAAAGAGCACCGGTTACGAAGATGAAGTTAGAAATTAAATTTTCTCATTAACTCATAAGCAATACATTAGTACCAAAACAACACTTGATGAAATTAAATTTTCTTTCTTTCTTTCAAAAAAAAAAAAATCCCCCATTCGCACCAAAACAACACTCGATGAAATTAAATTTTCTATCAATGCATGATAAGATAACTTTCCTTCTTATTTATAAATTAATTACTCGTTCACTGAAATTTTGTGCTTGGATTATTTTCATCAAGTGCTGTTTTATGCCTTACTCTTCTTTGAGTCATTTTATCAAACGTATGGCGTGACCGAGAAACACAACAGAAAAAATAGCAAACCTTATCCTTACGATATTAAAAAAAAAAATACAACCCAACAAATTGCAATGAAGAGTTCAACATACTAAAATACTAACATTTGTAGTTTTCATATAGTTCCAAAAGAAAAAATTAAAAGGTTCAATTAACAAAGAATCTGAAACTTAACAATCAAATCTCTAACTTCTTATCTCTCTCCATTCTTTTATGATCACCGTTTCTGCAAATACCAATTTTCATTAATTCTTCAAAACTCTTTGAAACAAATCACTCCAAATCATAAGCAAAAAAAGGAAACTAGAAGTCAAGTGTAAAGAGACCTGGTCTTTATGGTATTGATCATCACCGGCGATAGAAGCAGCGACACGGGCGCTGGCTGACCGAACAGATGTCACAGGAGCATATCACCATTGATGGAAAGAGCAGCAGCAGCAGTGAATGCGTTTTGAAATTTTCTCTGTTTTCTTTTTTCATATATTAAGCCGAGCCCTACAACTCCGACGGTAAAAAAATATCTGTTCAGAAGGTGGTGCTAGTTTTAGGTCCGAGCTCCTTTGTGTCGTCGGCAATGAGGGGAGGAAACAGAGGAAAAGAAAAAGTGTAAGTCGTATAATAACCTCCTTATATAAGTACCGCCTTTTTTTTTCATGTTTTTTAAAAAAATAAAATTATAAATTATTTATATTTAATCACAAAATCAATTTTAGAGTATGACAATTTATAAATTTAATTGTAATTTAAAATATAATATAAAATAAATAAAATTGTTAAGTTTAAACACTCCCATCAGTTCTATTTATTTATATAATATTTTTAAAAAAGAGTTAAATTTATACATTATAATATTTTAAAATTGTTGTTGAAATTAAATATAAATAATTTATAATTTTATTTAAAAGAAATTGAAAAAAAAAAAAATTAGAACAAGGACCGCATGTAGCCTTTCCTAAAAGGCCAAAAAGGAGGAAAGTTTCGTAGAAAATCTAATTTTTTTTTTGTACTTCACACACTCCAAAATCATAAGGTGAAAGCCACGCTCTTCCCATATGAGCAAAAATGGCACATTCATCCGAGCTTGGGGTGGTTTTGTAAGAAAAGTTGAAAAATGGGCTTTTTGTCAATTCTCTATAAGTTCCGGGGAAATTGAATAATTTGCCTTTTTTTTGTTATTTTGAAATTTGTTTATTATTATATTAAAACTTTGAGTTTGAGTGTGTTTAATAGCTTGTTTGGATTTAGGGTAAGGGAGGGTAAGTAAAGGTAAAGAGAGATAAGTTCACTCGTACATCTGTTTGGGAAGAGGTTACACGAGGCTACATAAAGGTAAGGAGGGCTAAGCCTTACACTCCCTTACCTCTCAAAACTTTAATTTTCTTACCCCTCAAATTAGGGTGTAAGCAGAGGTAAGGAGAGTAAGCTAACATCTTTCCAAACATCACTCATTTTTTAATGTACCCCTCCTTACCCTTTTCCCTCCTTATCCTCTTTTACCGTTCCATTAATTACCCCTCTCTCACTCCATCCAAACATAGGGTAAGTAGAAATCATTAATTCTAGTACCAACGGAGAAGGAATATGGTCTTGAAATCATGAAACGGCGAATCATAAAGAACAACCAAGGGCGGAATGAATTTTTCTTCAATAGCTAAATTAAGATGTAGTAGGGTCTAATTTTTAATGAGCGATTTTCTTCCATGCAAAATATGACTACTCTTGTTTGTATGACATATTAGCAAAATAAAATGTATAAATAAAAAATACTCTCAAATACTATTATTTGTTTTGAATATGAGTTGATGTGGCTTAAAAAAAAAAAAAAACACTTTATGAGGTAGTACTTCTATTTGTAGGAGACAGTCTGACTCAGCCTATATTTATGTGATTCTATTTTCTTTTTCTTTCGCTTTACTGATCATCTCTTTTCTCAACTCTTATTGCTCGACTGCGAATTGTTCTAGCACCTCTATTTAATGGTGATTTAAAAATAATTTTCTGTGTAATGGTGATTTTTTTGTGTTTTGGGACTGGTTAGATTCGGGTTTTTTGGCAGTGGATTAATATTTGACATTGGAAGAGATGAAGAAGATGACTTTCGTTCTGCATTTTAGTTTCTGTTTGGTGGCTTTTGTTCTGGAAATAATTTTCACATTGTGGCTTCCGTTTTCTATTTTATTTTTTATAATTTTAATGACATATGATAATATATAAAAAATTTAAAATATGGCAGAGCATTCTAAGGAGTAGGCCAGGCAATTAAGTCGGATTGGGTCAAGTTCGTATTCGGGTCAAACAAGTATGGATTGACTACCCCCAATCCTAATCTGACTTGTTTAGATAAACAGATTGAAAATCTCAATCCTAACATAATCTAATTAGGTTCGAGTCGATATGAAAACGACCTGTTAGACTTGATCATCACCGACAGAAGAATATTCCGGTCGACGGAATAGTGCTGCAAAATCCAAAAATCGTTGAATTTCAAATCAAAGCACACAAGCAGCTTCATATCACTGCCTATAACACAAATCCAATTTTAGTTTTAATCGATTTAACGCACAATCACTGGAAAACAATAAAAACAGTTCGGATTTCTCGCTAGAAAATCAACATCTGAAAAACGCAACCAATTGAAGCAATTTATGCATCAAAACGAAGTTTACAATGAGAATATTCAAAATATACTCAAATCAGAGCAAGAAGTGGCCGGAATACGTTGGATTTTTGCTTTGGAAGCCAACAGTGAACATCAACGGGAATAGTTCTCATCGCCTTCCAGCCCGGCAAACGATGATGCCGGTACCTTCGAGCTCGCCGGAGAGAAAGCTTCCTGTCGGTGGGTGTGTGGCGCCCAGAGGATTGGCAGTTATGGAGTTGGCGACCGCCATCTCTCTCTTCCTCCCTCTTTCTTCGTCTTTGCATTCTTTTTTTTTTTTTTCATTTGTTCTCCTCTCTCTTTTTCTTATAGCATACTACTACCTTTGTTATTTTCATTTCTTTACATTCACTATTTCACCAATACCAATACAAATCCACTTTTTATTAATACCAATACATAAATAATAAAAAATAATTACTAACCCTTTAAAAAACTTACTTTTTGACCAATACCAATAAAAAAATAATAATAAACAATTACAAAACTTACTATAAATATAAATATAAATAATTCAAAAAAACACCCAAAAACAAAAATGTAAACATATCATAAAAACGGAGGTAGTATTAAAGTATTTTTCCTTTAGAGATTATGATTTTAATTATTTATTAGTTTGAATCTAAAATCCTATTAAGCAAAGAAAGTATTTTAACTAAGAGAACAAAATATAAAAAGACCAAGAGTAATAATAATAATAATAATTCGGTTAGAAAGATCGAATTTCAGGTTGAAATTTTCAGCTTTAATCTAGTTGATTTAATTTTGGATCAAATTCATATTAATCCATTTAATTAAATGAGTAAAGAACCTCAACCATAACTTGTTATTTTGAGATCGGATTATTCGATCGGTCAAGGTTTGCCATCATAGAACACTTGTGCATTGAAGAGTTCTTATAAATTTTCGGCGTGGGTTCTTACAATACTAACGTGCGTCGAATATGACGGACCCGCCCCTGCCATATCTTATCCGCAAACTAGCTTCTTTTCCCAAGTAGGGCCCACCTCTGTGTTTTCCATAATTAGCTATTTGTAATTAATTTTAGTAGACTTTTCTATAATATTTTCTTTAATACTGTATTTATTATTATAATTAATTCTTAAAATAATAAAATTCTATAGCAAAATTTTAATTTTTAATATTTTTATTAAATAATGACGAGTATAATATTTTGTATTAGATGTAATTTATTTTTAATATACAGAGCTTAATTTTTTTTATTAAATAATTATGATAGTTATTTTTTATAATAAAAAAATAATAAATTTTTAATAATTTGAAAAAAAATATGCTAAATATTTTTTAGCATTTTAATTTATTAAAATAA
>CATIWJ010350700.1:0-12583 GCA_949640765.1 Croton laevigatus | reverse complement strand
GATTTTGTAGTTAATAGCTAATGTGTTGTTATCAAATTTCATTACAGACATTATAATAATTTTACTCATTAATACATTTTTTAAATGAAAATTTTTTTATCTAAATTTAATGCAAAATTTGAAATTTTCTCTAAGTAAATTGAACGGAATGAGTATAATTAATCATGTATTTTTACAAATTAGCATCATAAGTTTTTAAAACATTTCAATTAAGTATTTATTTAGTTGGATCAAAGTTGTAATCCTTGTAAATTACATTTTCATCCTTATGTCTTAAAACTTGTTCTACAATCAAGTCCTACTTGATTTAACTTCTTATCTTAGTTTCTTATGTTATTCTTTTTGTGTGAGATCCATTAGGTTCCAAATATGCTGCAAACAAATATAATTTTCTAATTAATTGAATTGAAGGTCAAGAAAATTGTCTACCAGCATACCAAGACTATGAAAATATATGGAATGTGGTTTGACTTAATCTTTCATTGCATGGTTTCTTTAGTGTAATTAATATAATTAAAACATAAAGCGTGTTTGCTATGTTAAATCATATTAGTCTCTTTGCAATAACCATTGATTGTTTAAATGAAATTCCAAATCTAATTTGTCAATTTCATTCCACCATGTGCAAGGATTTCATAATCAATGCTATTAGAGAACAAGTAGAACATTTTTCCTAATATATATAGGGTTATGAATCTCATTTCAATCACATAAATACTTTCATATAGTTTCTACTATATCCAATTCATTCCCATTTATTACTCATATGATCGGAGTAAATGAAAGATGAATCAAAATATAGAAGTTCCTATATAAGACGACTTATTATGTTCAAGTCAGAGGATCATCTAGGCAAACATCGCTTAAATATTCCATAGACACATGTAATCCTTCATATGAAATTCTCAAGAGTTAGTTCAATACACCTATTTATAAAATAAGCACTTACATATTAGTTATAGATATCTTACATATCTCAACTTATGAGAATAATTGCTTTTTACAAAAATGAAAGAACATAATATATATCAATCTCAACAACTCTAATAATTGTCCAATAATGATAAAAACAATGTTATCTCATGGATATTCATCTTTTACTCCTAATTCAATTAAATGAATGATAAAGATAAACAAATGTCTTTTATTAATATTCAAATATTTAAAATACATGAAAAATAATGTATACCATATAACCAATATATTGGATGTAGGACATACTACTAACAATCTCTCATTTGCACTAATATTAATCACTCATTTATTTGTAATACAAACCTAAAAGTTGAATTTTGAGAAGATGGATTAAAATGAAATTAACCAAAGTTAAAAGGCTCGCATAACACGTTCGAGGAGTCACACCCTAATTTTTATTACAAAAGGCAATACAAGTAAAAAAAAAAAAACCTGAAAATTACTCCATCTGACCTATAAAAAGTAAATTTTTGCTAAGACACTAATTCTTAAACCAAAAGTCAGTTCAGGGACTAGGTTTTTGGTTTAGGGAGTTAATTATGGAAAGCGAATAAGTACAAACTAAATTAAAATTAGGAAATTTAGGTCAATGCTTTAGTTTCTATTCCTACAACAAAAACACTTAAAAAGAAAACATTAGTAAAAGAAAAAATAAGATCAAAAGTAAGGAATTAACAAGAACGCAAAAATAAATTGATTGATTATCTGTGCCTGCATTTTGAGATAAATAACTCAAAAAATATTCAATTTGAATTCAAAATCAAAGCTAATTGTAGTTCGAAAGTCCATTTTTACATGGAATTAATTTGATTGAGGAATGGTTTAATTAAATTTAAATCATTTGGATGCAAGTATAAATAGGATGATTTAACTGAATTTAAATCATCCCAAATACAATAGATGTGACAAAATAATGTTGAATTGAAATAGATTGAAATTAGAAATTATACCTTACCGAGAATACGACTGGATGAGAGAGTTATGCCCATATTTGAATCGAAGAAGCTAGTTTTGGCCTAACGTGAAATTGAATTTTCACTTTAAGCTAGAAGAGCTTAAGAACTAAAGAAAATTAAAAGAGTTTTCTGACTAATAATCTATGAAGACTAATGCTCGAGTGTTTTTTAATGTCTCTAAGTTTGTTAGTGTGTTCATAATGGTTTAGGAGGCCTCTATGCATAGGAATTGAGCTAGGATAAAATCTAATTTCCATTTTGTATTTTGCAATAATAAACAAAGTTGTGGGGTCAAAATGTAATTAAAATTAGGTTTGGGGAGCTAAAACACCCAAAAATGAAACATAAGACCTATCTAGCCCGGGAACAGACCAACTAGCCATTTAGATGAGCAGGGCTAAGGATGGCCGAAGTAGAGATGTTAAACGGGCTTCGAGTTAAACGGTTCGGGCTACTTTTCGGTTTAATTTAAATGGACTGACAATTTATGGACCTAACCCTAATCCTGTCGGGTCTCGGTTTAAACGGGCCACTATCGATTTTTTTCCCCCAAAAACTTGCCATTATCTGTTACATAACTTAAAATATGTATTAAAACATGCAGATTTGTCCATGCGATGGATGTGTGGCCAAAATAAGAGGAATTATAAAAAAGTTGGGTACGTAAACAATATGTAAATAAAGTTTTACTAAAATAGTTGTAATTATAGTTACTCAGATTGTTAATAATATATGATAAAATAAATCAATACTTCATTGTTATTCCATGGTGGAATGTTTCAGGAATTAAAAAACAAGTAGTAGAAAAGGTTAGAATTAATCTTACAATTCTAAATTTTGTAAAAAAGAAAAAGGATAGAGTCATGAATGACTTCTGAATAAAGTGAAATAAAGCAAAATGTCAATAGTTAATACGAATTCTCATAAATAAATGCATCATATGCAAGGTCCCATCCCATGAGGTCATTTAAAAAATATATAAATTAAATAAATGGTGGGAAGACTGAAATTTCAAATCAAAACTATAAAATTAGAGCATATATGAAACTAATATACATTTAACTTACCAGATTGCAAGAATCAACAACAATGGAGGAATAGAAAGAAGACAAAAGAAGAAGTTTGTGTAGCTACTCTTTCTTTAACCAAAATGACACTTAATTAAAACCTTCTGTCGCCTACTTTCTCTTTCAACAACAGTTCCTAAAGCTCTTAAAATATATATATTTCTTTTCACCATTTCCCTACACACACCAAATCTCAATTTTTTTTTACGATTCCCTAAACCAAAAATCACCAATTAAATTCTCTATTTTCTCTTCCCTTCTCTTTTCCTCTTCTGATGACACATCCTAAAATAAAAATCCACTCTCTTCTATTTTATTTTATTTTTTTAATCCCTAAGCCTAAACCTGTACTCAAAACCCTCTCTATTCTAATTTTTTCCAAAGGCACTTCTCTAATTAATATATTAATAAAACCTTGAATTTAATTATGTATTTTGAACAGGCTAATGGGCTAGCCCTAACGACTTTCGAGCTAACCCTAACGGTTTTCGGACTAACGGGCTTTTTTCGGTTCAATTCATACTTCGGGCTAAAAGTATGAACATAACCCTAAAATTTTTTCAATTAATCGAGCTAACCCGTCAGGCCAAAGCCCATTTAACATCTCTAGGCCGAAGGAAGGCAGGTAGGAGTTGAGCACGATCAAGGGAGAGGGCCGGTAAGGGCTGGTCATAGGTTTCTACTGATTCTTCCTGATTTATTCTTTTTTTTAGTTTTAAATTCCAAAATGGTACACGGTTGCACTTGGATTGAGAAATGATGTTTATTGAAGAAACGGGTCCATTTGGTCGATTAACGGCTCAAAACGATACCCGATTAATAAAATTAGGAAAAATCAAGTCTCTGTTAAGAAAACCAATAAGACCGAGACTTGGTTTAGAAAACTAAGACGAAAGTTTGACTATTTGACTGGGAATTGCACCTTGATATGGCATGTTGACTGGGTTTGACTGGTCAACACGAAAACTTTAGTTGTAGTGGATTTGAGCAAGAGTGCCAAATTTTTGTATTCACAATTTACCCTCATTGCATTGTCAAAAAGGATCTGGCAAGGCAATGTTAGTGTAGAGAAAAATCTAATGTCCTTTGATTGTAACTAGTAGGCGATGTTATCATCCTTTACTTAAATCTTATGAATGAGGTCTTGGAATCTTTGTAATGGGATAATAAAACTTTTGTTGTGAGATAAATTGAGATAAACTTCTTAAACTGAGGTGAACCAACAATACGAGTAAGATTTGTGTGCCAAAATTAATGAAACCTTGGAATCTTTGCAATGGGATCATAAAACATTTATTGTGAGATGAACTGAGATGAACTTCTTAAACTGAGGTGAACCAACAATACGAGCAAGATTTGTGTGTCAAAATTAATGAAACCTTTTTATTTTTTATTTATTATTATTATTTTTTAACATTCAAAATTATAAGTGAATCTATATAGAATGATTTGCTCAAAAATTTATTAACTTTGAAAGGAAAATTACATTAAAGACTTGGGATCTAATGGATTCATACAAAATGAGAGATAGACTCACACTCAACATAGACTCGAAATCTTAAAAGACTTGAACTTGGACTTAAAGGTAAGACCTTATACTAGACCCAGACTCGGCAAATATCCTAACTCAAATGAAGTGGTGGTCACCGTGGAGTTAACTTTAAGCTAGCTTGTAGGGTTTATTAATTCATCGTTAATGAGATCTTAGATTTTGCATTTTAACATTCGTCAATCATCAGTCTTATGCCCATTCCATTGATGATAGGCACAATATTCATCAATTTAATAGTCTTTAGGTAGAGGGTCTAGCACTGGATTGGGATCTAAACGATGGATCACATTCATTTCAAAGGCTTTATTGTACATTTACAAATCAGTTCATTCTTTCTATAAGTGTTTATGCCATGGTAAGCAACTTTCTCATTCAAAGGCAAGCTACATGTTTGGATCAAATCCTTAATTTTTGTAGTAGTTGTAATGAGAGCTTAAAAGGTAGGCAAGTATTAAGTTTACAAGTAGGTTCGTTAAGTGGGCAACAGATTCTTGACAATAATGTCAATTTCCTCTTCCTCAATTGGACACTATCATTTGTGATGCTTTAGCTCTCCACCTCATAAGGAATATGGCGAAGGATTCATCCTTCATTGGCTTTGTGACTTTAAGCTCACATCCAGTGATATCCACTTTAATGTTGTAGTGGAATTGGCAATTGAAAGCACTGCAATTGTCTTTCTAAGTTTTGTTTTTGAATTGTCTAAATTCTGTTAGAAATCATCAATATGAGATTATACAAAATGGATTTAAATATTAGAAATTACAGAAAAGGAAAAATAAATAAATAAATCGAAATTGAAGCTTAATTGGATGGAAGAAAGAGGAAAATAATATGTTGAGGCATTTATTAGCAGACTCCTTAAGGCAGAATTTGTCTGAAATTGACAACCGTCTCTCATGATACAACAGTAGAGAGAGCAAACTCAACCGTATACATAATTATATTGCCAGAACTTAAGAACTAGCATCCTTATGCAAAAATAGAGAGAAAACATTTTTTCCCTGAAATTCTTTGTTGAAGAACAGAGTGAAAAAATAAAACAATTTGGATGCTTATGTAGGGCAGGCTGCAGACAAGAAGAGTAATGAGATATAATGGCTATAATTAATTCTCCATAAATTAATATTGAAACAGAAGAGAAACTGATTCTAATTTTAATATTAAAACCGAAGCATTAATACCTATGATTATTTTGATTTTAATACGAAAACTAAAGCATTAATACATGTGATTAATCAGTTTTTATACTAAAACTAAAGAATATAGTTAAGACATTAATGGGCTGAAACAAAAATAGGCTAAGCCTGCAATAGTCCATTTTGGTCTGGTATTCGCGTCTCCCATGACTTGCAGGTGTAAATTGGAAAGTTCAGGTTTGACCTACGATTTGCACCTTCTATGCCCCTGCGCACAAAAGAGAGCTTCTGGGCTTATAATTTTACAATTATAGAAAAGGTCGATATTTATAAACCACTACACCACCTTATAAACTAACAATGTGAGATACATTTTTCTTATTTCATCTATTTGTCTAACAATTCTTTACACCATGCTCACTACGAGCTTTAATTTCTCATTCACCTTTAATCGATTTTAAGCATATAATATACCGTTGAAAAGCTTTTATTGCATAAAATAAAATAACACATCTTATGTTATTCAAATCACAACTTTTTCAATAAATTATCACGCTCAAATTGACTAAAAACACTTTCTCAAAGACAAAATATCCAACAATCCCCACATGAATGAAAATTGAAAATGAAACGGACTTTTTCAAAATTCAAAGTGGCAATAAGATTCTATTGTCGATATCTGTATAGGATAGGTAGGCTTCAACCCTTGAACATCCCCTTGTGCAGTTATATTTACTTTACTATTTTGCCGGACTAGTAGACGCGATGTCCTTGAACTTTTCTATCGTTTGTATAAATGACAACATACCTCACATAAATATCAATGTAATACAATTTTTTGTTCTCATGATTATGTCCGTTATGGTTATGGATATATCCTGGTTCTGCAAGAGTTTCAGAAAGTTAAGCCTCATTAGCCTTTTTTAAAGCGACCATACTTTACTCTCACATAGGTGATCTCTTTTGCTCAATCTTTTGATACACACAAATTCATTAAAAGCATAGTTTAACCTTTTTCACGTTTTATATTCTACAGTCGATATCTGTATAAGATAGTTAGGTTTCAACCCTTGAACATTCCCTTGTGCAGGTATATTTACTTTACTATTTTGCCGGACTAGTAGACGTGATATCCTTAAACTTTTGTATCGTTTGTATAAACGATAACATACCTCACACAAAAATCAACATAATACAGTTTTTTGTTCTCATGGTTATGTCCATTATGGTCATGAATATATTCTGGTTCTGCAAGAGTTTCAGAGAGCTAAGCCTCATTAGCCTCTTTTAAAGCGACCCTACTTCATTCTCACATAGATGATCTCTTTTGCTCAATCTTTTAATACACACAGATTCATTACAAGCATAGCTTAACATTTTTCACGTTTTATCACTATTTACATCATAGGAATGGAAAAGGGGCTAAACCCTCACAATGACTAACAACGTCTATACAATTAGGTTGTCCTATTAACAAGGTTGGGTTTTCCTTCACATAGCTCCTTAATCATTTATGGACTTCAGACCCATTCTTCTCGATGTCTTATTAACCTAATCTTGATTCAAACCTTGAGTGAGCGGATCCGCAATGTTATCCTTTAACCGTACAAAGTCAATAGAGATAACTTCCGTTAAGATCAGTTGTCTAATGGTGTTATGTCAATGACACATGTGTCTTGACTTACCGTTGTACAAAATATTCCGTGTTCTCTTAATCGCTACTTGATTATCGTAGTGAATACAAATATGAGACATAGGCTTTGGCCATTCAGGAATGTCCTTCAAGAAATTTCGTAGCCATAGCTTTATCGAAAGCTAAAAACTTAGCTTTCATAGTTAATCTGGTTATGATCGTTTGTCTACAGCTCTTCCTCTTAGAGTGAACACATATCCACTTATTCCTTTGGAGTTTTTAATGTCAGCAATCCAGCTAGCATTAGAGTATCCTTCCACCACTACAGGATCTCTCGTATAATGTTATCCATAATTACGAGGTATATCTTAAATAGCTTAGTGTCCTCACGATAGCCCTCCAGTGAATCTCTCCTAGATTACTCGTGTACCTGTTTAAACTACTTATAGTGAAAGCAATATCAGGTCTTATACAACTTAAAAGACATATTAGATTGCCTATCACCCTTGTATATTCCACTTGGTTTATGCCTTCACTTTTATTCTTAGACAAATATTGACTAAGTTCTAACGGAGTTCTTGCTATACCAGAATTATCCTTGTTAAACTTATCAAGTATTTTATCCACATAATGTGATTGAGATAACATGAGACCGTTAGGTGACTGTTTGACTTGAATGCCTAAAATTACATCTGCAAGTATATATCTTTCATGTCAAATTTAGAATTTAACATATCCTTGGTACTTCTTACCATTCTCTCATTGCTTCATACAATGAGTATATCATCAATATACAAACACAAAATAACATATCCTACATTTGTAGTTTTGATATAAATACATTTGTCACACTCATTGATTAGATAACCACTAGCCATCATAGCATCATCAAACTTCTTGTGCCACTATTTTAGTGTGTGCTTTAAACCATATAAAGACTTCACTACTTTACAAACTTTCCTTTATTGACTTGGAACTACATAACCTTCTAGCTAGTCTATGTAAATTTCTTCTTCAAGATCTCTATTTAGAAAGGCTGTCTTCACATCCATTTAATGTACATTAAGATTCCATAAAGCAGCAATTGTAAGTATTATCCTAATGGAGGTTATTCTCCACACAGAAGAATAAGTATTAAAGTAATCAAAGCATTCCTTTATCTATAACCTTTTATAACCAATCTATCCTTATACTTATCAATTGTTCCATCTATTTTCATTTTCCATTTGAAAATCCACTTGAAACTTAATGATTTGGTTTCCAGAAGAAAATCCACTAATTCCCAAGTATAGTTCTGTAAGATGAAATCAAGTTCGCTCTTTATGGCTTCTTTCCATAAAGGACTTTCTGTTGAACTTACAGCTTCTCTGTAGGTTTGAGGTTCAGCCTTTACCATATAGGTTAAAAAATTTTGTCTAAAAGATTTTTCTATCCTTGCCTTCTTATTTCTTCTAGGCTTTTCATCTAACTCTATTTCATCCTCCAATTGAGGGTTCTGATCATTCTCTTCAACTACTTATTGAAGACCTTCAGAGTTTTCAACATCCGGTTGTTGAATATCATGACGTTTATCTTTTTTAATAGTCTCATAAGACCATTTGGATAGATTCAGTGTCTTTTAGTTTGCATAGAAAAATATTTTTAAAGAATGAAGTATCCTTTGATTCCAAGATATTATTTTTGTGTATCTCCGGGGTTTTTAGATTCATACATAAATAAAATGATATGCATTACTGTGTTCTGCATATCCAATAAAAATACAATCCATAGTCTATGGACCAATCTTTATTCTCTTTGGTAATGGGGTCATTATCTTTACGAGACACCATACGCTTTTAAGTAATTATAGGAAGATTTCCTACCTTTCCATAATTCATAAGGGGTATTATCTCATTTCTTACAGATATCTTATTTAAAAGGTAATTAACTGACAAAATAGCATCCCCTCACATGTCCTGTGGCAACCCAGAACTGGTTAGCATTGCATTCATCATTTCTTTTAAAGTATGATTCTTGCGCTCAGTTACACCGTTAGATTGAGGAGAATATGATGGTGTTACCTCATGAATAATATCATGTTGGGTGCAATAGTCACTAAATGGTGCAGCGTATTCACTACCACGATCACTTCTTACCACCTTAATTTTCTTATTAAGTTGGTTCTCTACTTCTTGCTTATAGAGAATAAATTTTTCTAAAGTCACATTTTTGCTTTTAAGCAAATATACAAATAATATTTTATTTTATCATCTAAAAAAGTAATAAAATATTAATTTTCTCTCCTATTTTGAACAAATTTCAACTGAAAAATGTCAGTATATATAAGATCAAACTGTTCTAAATTTCTTTCAATAGAATGAATGAAGATTTAGTTAATTTTGTCTCAACACAAAATTCACATTTGTGTTCTTTATCAATATCAAATAAGGGTGTATGATTTAAATTAATTAATCGTCATAGCATATCATAGTTTACATATCCAAGTCTACCATGTCGTAAACCATGTGACACAATCATATAAGAAGAAGAAGCAACATTCTTATTCATTTCAAGAGATTTAGACTTACAAAATATACAATTAAATTTAAACATCATATTACATTCATATCCCTTGCCTACCTATATACCTCCTTAGACAAAATAAATTTTTAGCACTCAATAACTATTTTGAAGCCATGTGAACTCAAAAGGCTCCTAGAAACCAGATTCTTCCTTATGTCTGGAAAATAGAATACATTCTGCAATTTTACATCTTTTCGAAAGTTATCTTCAAAATCACCGTTCTGTGTCCCTTGATCTTTGAATAAGCATCTCCCCATCATTAGAAAGAGTCAATCTAGCAAAAGACTCCATGTCATAGTAAACGTGGCGTGTAGCACTAGTGTCGAGCCAACCACTATTCAAGTCAACCATATTGACTACAGAAATCACTGCACATAGGTTGATGTCAGATACATCTCTGACAATAGCCTCCACAGCATTGACCTCATTCTTTTTGACCTGCTTAAGCAACCTACAGTCAGAAGACTTGTATCCTACCTTATTGCAATTGAAACATTTCTTATTGAATTTAGGTTTCTTGAAAATGTCCCATTTCAATCCCAACTTGGATCCAGCAAGCTTTTTGCCCTGCTTAGGGTCTTTCTTGACCTCTACTATATTGGCTTTAGCCTTAGTTTGATTTGCAGCAATATAGAACTTCTTTTCTAATTTCCTGGTGACTTCCTCAATACGGAGTCAGACTATCAAATCCTCAACTAACACTTCTTCCACTTATGCTTCAGATAATTTTTGAAGTCACTCCATCCAGACGGCAACTTTTCAATGATAGCAGCCACTTTGAAGGACTCATTAGTTTCCATCCTTTCAACATGCATCCCATGGATCAAAAGTTGGAGTTCCTGCATGTGACTCCTAATAAATTTAGAATCATTCATCTTAAAATTTAGAAACTGGCATACTAAGTATTTCTTAGTACCAATGTCTTCGATTCTGTATTTCCTATCCAAGGATTCCTATAGTTCCTTTGCAGTTCATTTAACAAAATAAATTTCATAAAGTTCAGGTGCTAACAATTCAATATGTGGTTTCTGCAAAGGTAATCCAAATGATTCCAGCCATCAACAGGTAACTGAATAGAAGCATTTACCACTCTCTCAGGTACAACAAAAGGATCTTCTCTTAAGAATATGTGATACTACATGCTAGTCAAATAGAAAAGCATATTTTGCTGTCAAACCTTGAAATTCATACCTCCTATGAATTTATCTAGTCTTCTTGGCACTATCATTGGGTGTGAACTCAAAACAACCTTAGAGCCATTAGGTATAACAAGCCCTGAGCCAGAAGCAAAAGAAGTAAGTTCAGTACAAAAAGATCCAGTACCATTCAGACCAGTACCAATAAAACCATTATGTTTATTTTGGTTTTTAGGACCATTACATCCGTTGGAGAAATTCCACAATAAACGAAATACAAACTGTAATGAAAAGCAGTCCAAAATAAATTCCAAAATTTATACATTTTTTTAATATATGTCCAAAACAGTCAAATAATAATCCTCCAAAAGTCAAGGTAATCCCAGTCAAGGTATTACTACAATTTCTAATTAAATTTTGTTTTAAGATTGTTGAAATCGTTAATATGACATTATACGAAATGAATTTACATATTAGAAATTACAGAGAAGGAAAATAAATAAATAAATCGAAATTGAACCTTAACTGGATGGAAAAAAAAAAGGAAAATAATATGATGAGGCATGTATTAGCATTCTTCTTAAGATAGGATTTGTCCGCAAATGACAACCGTCTCCCCAGATACAATAGCAACTAAAGCAAACTCAACCGTGTATAGAATTATATTACCGAAACCTAAGAACTAGCAGCCTTACGTGAAAATAGGAAAAAAAAAAGTTTTTTCCCCCTGATTTCTTTGTTGAAGAATAGAGTGGAAAAACAAAAACAATTTGGACGCTTATATAGGGCAGGCTGTAGACATAAGGATTAATAAGATATAATGGCTGTAATTAGTCCTCCATAAATTAATATTGAAACAGAAGAGAAACTAATTTTGATTTTAATAATAAAACCGAAGCATTTATACTTGTGATTATTCTGATTTTAATCGTAAAACCAAAAAAAATTGTTAAGACATTAATGGGCCAAGACAAAAATAAGCTAGGTCTGCAGTAGTCCACAATGTGCCAGTGCGCATTGGGAAGTTTAGGTTCAAACTAGGATTTGCACTTCCTGCATCCATGCGTGCAAGAGAGAGTCTCTGGGCTTATAATTTTACAATCATAGGAAATGTCGATTTTTATAAACCACTACACCACCTTATAAACTAGCGATGTAGGATACATCTTCTTTGTTCCATCCTTTTATCTAACAATTCGTTGTACCATGCTCACTATAATCTTTAATTTTTTTATTCACCTTTAATCCGTTTTGAGCATATAATATACCGTTAAAAAGCTTTTATTGCATAAAATACAATGATACATATTATGTTATTCAAATCACAACTTTGCTGATAAATTATCACGGTCAAAGGTTATTAAAAACACTTTTTCAAAGCCAAAATATCCAACAAATTTATCAACCATCTTAATGCGACATCTTTTAAAGATTGTTGAACTAGTTGGACTAGAAGGTTGTTTTCCACACCCATGGGTTTAACAACCTTAAACTTTCGGAAACTCATATCTAATAGCCGTCTAATCCTATAAAAATAATCATCAAGCAGCAGTTTTGTCAATA
>CATIWJ010350469.1:0-18433 GCA_949640765.1 Croton laevigatus | reverse complement strand
AATTGCCTTGTTCGGTATTTAATTCTGATGAGCATAATATAATTTCAATAGAAGAAGAATAATCCTGTTTGGTGAAATTAGATTCATCAATGAAGCAGCTGATAAAACTGGACGACAACTGTGATTTTTTTTCAGAATCACCATGCTCCTTTATCTTTGATGAATGACAAGGAATTCTTCAATTCAGCTCTGATTAATGTCGAGTTTAATAGACTTCCATGGGAAGAAGAAATAGCTTGTTTGAAATTCGATACATATGATTATGGGTTTCCATGGAAAGAATCAGAGGATTTATTGGATGGGTTAGATGATCATGATATATCGTTTGACAAGGTTTCTGAGAGTTAGTTTTTCCAATTGTAAGGTTTACTTTTGCTTTTGTTGTATGATATTAGTGCGTCGGTTTCCATGATCGGTCTGTAATTATGTAATTCGATGATCAATAATGAATGGCTAGGGTGGTTCGATTGGTTGTGGATTCAGATGCTCAACTCAGCGTTGATGCTATTACTGTTCCCTGTTAGTTGGATCATTCAGCTTTGGTTTAAAAAAAAAAAAACTGATGTATTTCTTCTTCCAAATTTAAAATTGTTATTATTTTCACAAATTGAAGTACAGATATTGATATTTGTTTCTTTCTGATTATAGAATCATGCTTTTAATTCAATGTTGTATAGTCTCTCGTTTTTGCTGTGGATATTGTTATCAAGTTTCTCAAATTTCCAATCTAAGAGTAGCATGATTTTCGAAGCATGATGAAGATGGGGATGCTTCATCAAATTGTTACATGAAAGGACTCACTTGAGATATTTATGAAGTGGTTTAAGTAGGGATTCTTGCTTCCATATTTGCTCCAAAAATTGCACCAGCAGTACAAAATTGTTATTGATGTGACTTTCATTGGAGGATAATGCTTCATTCCATGCATAATCTCTTACAGCGAGCGTTTGTATATACTAAGTGCAGTGCCTTGCAAGAATTAATGCAAAAAATAGGATATTATTTAATAGAAAAATAAATTAGTATAACTAAATTAAAGTATAAAAGAATCTATTTCTAAAATTATAAGGAAAACCAAATAATATATTCTTACAAATGTGTGGTCAATAATCTTATAATTTTTTCTTTTAAAATACATACTTTTATTTTTTTTTAATATAAAATATTTTTCATAATTTAATTTTTACCCAAATAGTCAATTAGACATTAAAATAACATCAAAAGAGAATATATAAATTTCTGTAATTTTTTGTTTGAAAGAATTTCTGTAATTAATATATATATGTTGTTTAAAGAGCATATAAATTTGTTAAAAACATTTGTTGTATTATTATTTTTATATAAATAATCAAAATTTAAATTCTATTCCGATATAAGAATTATATTTACTAATTATTTTGGAGGGTATTTTATTTTTATAAAAAAATTAGTCAAGCTTATAAAATTTAGACAGCAAATAATGTTAAAAATTATAAATAAAATCATTTATTTTGAAAAAAAATAAATTAGTAATTTTATAATCATGACTTAACCATAAATATCTGCTTTTTAAAAAGAAAATTTTTTTTTAGGTCTCCAACGTTTGATCTAATCTACTTTCAGGTCCTCTAATTTTGAAAAATTAATTTGTGGGTTCCTAAATTTTGTGCTGTCATTCCTTTTAAAAAAAATAAACTTTGTACTGTCATACTACCAGGTACTTCTGTTTATTTTCAAAGAATATACAGAGATATACACAGGATATAATGCTTAGCAAATCTTAAAAGTCAGCTATTCATACTACAAAATAATTAAAAGGTAAGAATTAAAAATAGAGACGCACTGTTGATCTTCTTCATCCCTATTTTTCAACACTGCGCTTCATGTTCTTTCACCCGCCCATCAATCTCATCGCTATTAATGCTCCGACCGCTGTCTAGTTGCATCATCGTGTCACCTCTCTTTGCTTTGGTTAGAAAATCCTCAAATCACAAACTCTCTTTGGGTCATCTCAAGTCCACCACCAACATTTGAGTTTTTATCCCATTTGGGTTCTACAACCATGAAACATGAAACAAACTTGATTAAAACTATACACCTGAAACAAAAAAGGTTATTTATAGGTAATTGTGGAGGATTGGAATAAGTAAATATTGGTTATTGAAAGTAATTTTTTTTGAGGAATTTAATTTTCATTTTTTGTTAGATGGAATAGTAAGCCCTTTTCTTTATCGGCCAAATATATTATTTCACCGTAAAGTGGCATTTTCACTCTAAAATGAACTAGGTTACAAATCACTTTGAATTTTATTAGAAAATTTCAGTAGCATCCTAAGCAAAAAATTTTGTCCAAAATTGAATAAACTTTGATAGATTATAGTCTTTAAATAATAGCAATTTAAAGTCCATAATCTATCAAAGTTTATTTGATTTTGGACAAAATTTTTTGTTTAGGGTGCTATTGAAACTTTTGAACAATGTTTAGAGTGATTTTGTAACATAGTTCATTTTAAAAGTGAAATTGCAACTTTACTCTTAATAGCAATTTTGTAACATAGTTTAGGATGAAATAATATATTCAGCCTTCTTATGGGTTCTTGATATGGCTTGAACCTTCACTCTTCCTTTTCCAATTTTTCTCGGTCCAAGGGTTTTTATTCGAGGAAAAGGTCTTATATTATTGATTACAAGTCATTCATAATACTAGGAGGAGGGATATGCTCCCAAACTCCCAAGCCTGCATCAGAATGTGCACAAACTGCCAAATAATGGGCAGCTACATTCGCAGACCCATAAGCAAAATGACAAGATACTGAACCTATCTCATTTATAAGTAACTAACAATTGCAAAAGCAAACCAAAGATGAAAAGGTTCTGGTAAGCCTTATCTAGATCTGGCACCCCACAAAAGGTGAGATTGCTTCACTATCGGTCTGAAGAGAGGTTGCCTCTACCTGGACTTAGGGTAAGGTTGCCTTTGCCTAGTCTAGGGGAAGGTCGCCCATGCTTAGGCAAGGGAGAAGTCGCCCTTGTGACCTCAACTTCCTTATCAGACTGAACTGCTGGATCCTGAAAAATCAAGGCGCCGCTTGGGCTTCTAGATTTTGGGCTTCGTTGAATCTTATTAGATGCGGGGATTTTGGGATTTCAATACCCTGGACTCCCTATAAAGGGCCTTCATCTGGCCTCGGTAAGGACTAATCACACTTCAAATTTTCATTGGTGTGGTGAGCGTGGATTAAAGTTATTAGTCGATCTTTAGCTCGTTCGCCATTAAGAACTGATATTCGGTCTTTGGACTGCAAACATGATCAACATCATAGGAGCACAGGTCGCCTCCCCTAAAGAGAGGGAGGTGTTGGGAATACCACCTCCCAATGGTGATCTCATGGTTGTGGAAGAAGAACGGGCAAGTGTTGGTGATAAGGGTGAGGAAGAAGATATAAGCAATGAGGTTGCCAAAGAAACGAAAACAAAGGAAGATAAGTTCGACCCCTTAAATGGGCGACCTTCACATAAACAAGCAACATCGGTGGAAAAGTTCATGAACAAGCAACAGTGGTAGAAAAGTTGAAGGAAGTGAATATTGGTGAAGGAAGTGTGGTGAAAGTTGGAGTGGAGTTAGGTGAAAACTCTCACCTAATTGATAATTTTTTAAGCAAGCATGCCTCAAGCTTCACATGAAAGCCTGAGGACATTGTGGGTGTAGTCCCTGAAGTGATAACCCACAAACTAAGTATCGATCCAAGTCATCCACTTATGGTGCAAAACAAAAGGCGACACTTTAAGGAGAAGGAGGTGGCAATTGAGGAAGATGTCTCCAAATTGGAAAAGGCAGGTTTCATTGCGAAGATCGACTGCACTGAATGGTTGCTAATGTGGTTTTAGTCAAGAAGGCTAATGGGAAACTGAGAATGTGTGTAGACTTCACCAATCTCAATAAGGCTTGCTAAAAAGATTCTTATCCTTTGCCCAACATTAACAACTTAGTAGATTCTATGGCGAGGTATGTGGTGTACTTACTTATGGACGCAGCAAATAAGTATTACCAAATTATGATGGAGCCATGTGACGCGAAGAAGACTATCTTCGTTACGGAAAGGGCAACATATTGTTATAAGGTTATGCCATATGGATTGAAGAATGCAGGAGCAACCTACCAGATTTTGGTGAACAAAATATTTAAAAACCAAATTGGGAAGAATGTGGAAGTCTACATCGATGATATGCTAGAGCAAGTCGGTTAAAGAACACGTTCACGACCTTGAGGAGGTTTTTGATGTTTTGGATAAGTACAATTTGAAGCTCTATCCCGAGAAATGTGCTTCTAGTGTGGAAGCATGGAAATTGTTAGGGTTCATGGTGTCGCAAAGGGGAATTGAGGCATACCTTGAGAAGATAAAAGCTATTCTAGATATGCGACTTTCCCAAACTTTGTATGAGGTCTAGATCTTCAACGGAAGATTAATAACTCTAGGAAGGTTTATCTTATACGCAGCCAAGAAATGTCTCCCATTATTTTTGGTGTCGATCTTGTTATCAAAGCCACTATTTGAACAAGATGATAACATTCCTAGTGTAAATTAAAAATGTGGTTATTCAAATTGGATTGACTTAGTATTATTTTAGAGTATTGTTAATAGGATAATCTTATTTTCTGTGTTTTAGTACCACAATCCGTACTTTTTCCAATTCCAACAGAAATTGACTAGCTTCATTTTTTCTCCTTAAAATTAAATTGTTTTTCAAAACAAGTTTTAATTATTCAATCAAGGTAATTGACCATGTACAAGTGAGTGAAAAGAAAGATAAAGAAGAGTAACATGATTTTACAGAATATGGTAATCCAAGCCATTGCAATAGTAATATATTATTAGGTCCCTTCAAATCTTGTGGTTGACGCTCCAAGAAATCCACTCCAAGATCGTCAAAGTCATCTTATTGTCGCAAAAAATTATTTATAGTCATTTTGCTGGTTCTGAAAATTTTGACAGTGAATTTGGTATTTTTAATGTTTGAACAGTAATCTAGACATATGAGAATTTTAAATATTGATACTAATTGGAATCAGACTCTACCAACGTATTTTCGGGTGCATCAGTATCCGTTTGGAGTCATGATATTAGTATCCGTTTGGAGTCATGATATGATGTTAAAGTTTGCTAAATTATTATTCTAAAAAAATTGGAGAATTCTGACTATAAATATTGCTTGAGTTTCGAAATTGAAATTTTCAAAACTCAGACGATCGATTAATAATATAGCAGTGGGTGAAAAATTATATTGGTTAACAAAAAAATAATTAATTATTAGTTTATAAAAAAGAGTTAGGCTTTAAAAATAATTTTTGGAGTATTTGTTAATTTTTTTAAAAAATTTATAATATAGAACTTTATTATGGTTTTGGAATAAAGGGGATGTTATAAAGATGATGTTATGTACTTGCTTAAGGAGGGTTTGTAGTTGGTACACAGCCAGTTTACACTTGGTTTACAATGTCCAGCACCAATTCATCTTTAATTTTGGATTTTTTTAAAGGTTTTTATTTTATCTCCCTTTTCCTTTAATTAATTTTTTATTTTATGATATACAAGTAAGACATGATTATTTTTTTAAGAATAAAAATTCATTTTGTAAATTATTTCAAACAGGTACTTTAATGATTTTTAATAAATTATACAAAATCAAGTTGAATATGCTTTTCTTCCAATTGTCTAATTTATCTAAAAAATACGTAGAAGTTAATTTAGAATTTTTTTATTTAAGAAATAAATTATATTTGAAAATGCTATCAATTGGATACCAATTCTAGAATAGTTGTTGTAAGGTCTATTCAAAGAAAATTTTAAACTCATATTGGTCTGAAATTTAGCAAGAATGATTTTTGAAGATTATAATATATTCTGTAAAATTTTTTAAAATTTTTGGCTTAAATTATTAGCTATGAATTTTTAAATTTGAGGGTGTTTTGACTAACTTTAAAAAATTTAACTCTAAAATTTTGCAAGCTTACTTTTAAATGGGTATTAGTGTGAAATTGAGTTTCATGAAAGTTCTAAAATAATTTTTGAATATTCTGAAATTATTTCTAAATTTATTCCATGCATCATTTTTCATGTATACATGTATAGTAGGTTGTATTTCTGTCATGTTGAGTTAATTAGTATGTTGTTCGTTTAAGGTGTTTCTTTGATCAACACTCGGGGTTTGACCTGGTAAATTTTTAGCAGCAGGAATTGAGGTAAATTTTATTGGTATAATTGATTGATTGTGATATGTTATTTTTTAGGTGGTCAGATCAATCGGACAGTGAAGTAAACAATGTTCTGGAGTTTCCGGCTCTTCACCGCATCTGGGACATCTGCCATCAACTTCAACGCCGCAGCTTAATAGAGCAGTTTTAGTGGGTACTTGCCTTGTACATACTCTGTGACAGAAATGCTTGAACTTTGGGGTAATCCGAAGCTTCCAAAAATATTTCCAAAGTAAGTAATCTGTATCGAAAGAGGAAGAAGAGCTGTTACCATTATTCCATCCATCAAACACTACTTGATAAGCAGATTTAACAGAGAACTATCCATTCCTTGTCCCTGACCATCTCAACACATCTGAACCAGCCCCACTTACCAAAGGAACCTTCAGAATTTGTTCAACATCAGCCGCTTCAAAATTCTCCTCGAGGATTTCTTTAATCCATAGATCGTTTTCATAATCTATAAGTTCCCGAACAAAAGATTGCTGCTGAATTAGAGCTCCTGCGGGTCTTCTTAATGTAGTCAGCCTATTCGGAACCCATTTATCCTCCCATATTTTCGCCTTTGTTCCATCTCGAATTACCAACCTTGAACCTTTCTCTATAACCCATCTCGCCTCACAAATCCTTCAGCATTAAGGAAAGTTGTTCTTGGGAAATATTTGGATTAAGAAACTTGAAAAGGAGGGAGTTTTCATTAGTAGCTAGTCGCCAACACTGCTTAGATAGCATAGCAACATTGAAACTATAGAATCCCGAAAACCAATCCCACCCTTGAACTTTGGAGCGCACAATTTCCTCTAACTCAGCCAATGTATTTGATGTTCATCCTTTCTTTGTCCCCACCAGAAGTTAGCCATCAGGGAATTTATCTTCCTACAAATCGCTTTCGGTATTAAGAAGCAGCTCATTACATAAGTTAGGATAGCTTGGATTATTGATTTCAACATGATTTCCTTACCAGCTCTTGAGAGAAGCATTTCCTTCCAGCTTTTCAGTTTTTTTGCAACCCGATCTAAGATTGCTAAACCCCAAGCTCCTGCTTCTTCCCACATAAGCCGGTAACCCAAGATATTTACTATGACAATCCACTACCCTTACCCCTAACTCATTCGCAATTGCCGCTTTATCCTCCTCGTTAACACTTTGGCTAAAAGCTATTTCAGATTTCTGCATGTTTATCCGTTGGCCCGAAGCTTCTTCATACTGTCTTAAAATGGTTTGAATATTCCTTGCTTCTATCCTTGTTGCTCTTCCAAAAATTAAACTGTCATCCGCAAAAAATAAATGATTGATTGACGGAGCTCTTTGGCATATTTTAAAACCATGTAAACATTTCTATCTCTCAGCTTTGTATAGTAAACTTGAGAACACTTCTGCACAAAACAAAAACAGATATGGGGATAAAGGATCCCCTTGTCGGAGGCCCCTATTAGGACAGAAAACTCGTCTTGGTTCACCATTCAGCAACACAGAATAAGAAACAGTTTTAACATATCTCATAATAAAGCTCGCACATTTAACACCCAAGCCTAAATGCAACATTACTTGTTCAAGAAAAGACCATTCAACTCTATAACATGCTTTGCTCATATCAAGTTTTAACGCCATGACTCCCTTTTCCCCCTTGGTTTTTTGTTCCATTTGATGGAACATTTCAAAGGCCATCAAAGCATTATCAGTTATAAGGCAACCAGGGATAAAAGCGGACTCAGACTGACTAATGACAAAAGGTAAAATTGACTTTAACCTATTTGATATTATTTTAGTGATCAGCTTAAAAATGACGTTACACAGGCTAATCGGTCTAAATTGAGAAGGCAAAAAAGGGTCTTTTATCTTAGGCATTAAAGTTATGAAGGTATGATTCAGAGAAGCAGGGGATACCTCATCATTAAGGACCGACAAAACTCTACCGATAACAGAAGGACCCACAATTGGCCATAATTTTTGAAAGAAAAAAGTAGGCACACCGTCCGGGCCCGGAGCCTTCGATCGATGCATTTGCTTAAGTGCCACTTCGGTCTCCTCCCTTGTATAAGGCTTGCAGATTTCTACATTCATCTCCTCTGTCACCCTTGATTCCACAGAGCTCAAAACTTCACTAAAATCAGATGGATTAGATGACTTAAAGAGACCTTTAAAGAACTTTGTTAACACTTCTGCTATATCTGTTTTATCTTTATACTAGCGCCCATTCTCATCTTGAATCCTCTGAATCACATTCCTCTTCTACCTACAGCTAGCTTTTTGGTGAAAAATGTTGTATTTTTATCCCCATCCCTCAACCAATCAACCCTTGACCGTTGCAGCCACATTGCCTCCTCTCTAGTAAGTAATTCTTTGATTCTACCTTCTATAGTTCTCTGCTTTTGTAGTGTTTCAAACGTCTGATTCCCAACCTGAGGTTCATGCAACTCCTTCTGCTTCACTGCCAATTCCCTATTCACATGGCCAAAATGCAACCGTTCCTACTTCCTTAATTCATTCCCACATCTAACTTATTTGTTTTCCAACCCCTCGCTGAACCCATCCTCAGACTTCCATGCTTCCTCTATTACTTCCTTACAAAAGTCCTCTCTAAGCCACATATATTTAAATCTGAACGATCTCTTATTCTTTCCTCTATTATTGAAGGATTGTTGAAGATTCAGCAAAAATTGGGTAATGATCAGAGCCATCCCGTAGCACGTGTGAAACTTTATAGCTTGGGTATTTTTGGATCCATACCAATGTAGCTAAATATATGTCCAGTCTCTCTTCAACTAGGTCCCCTTCTGCTTGTTTGGTAGACCAAGTAAAATGATATCCCGTCTAGCTAAGTCTGAAAGCCTACCATAATTGAGAGCTTCATGGAAGCCATTCATAGCTTGTTGGGACCGCAACCTACCTCCCTTCTTCTCACTATTATACAACACTTCATTAAAGTCACCACCAACTAGCCAAGGAAGAGTCGAAATCGTAGAAAGCTGTTTCAAAAGCTCCCAAGATTTGTACTTCAGATGCTCTCTATGCCACCCATGAAAACCCATAAACCTTCATTCTTTGTTAACTGAAACATCAATATAGTTCATAGAGGAAGAAAGAACCTCCACATCCCAATCATTCACCCACAATATAGCTAACCCACCCCTTCTTCCAAGCTTTCTAGTACAAGGAACATAATGGAAGCTATCCATCCTACACTTTCTTTTGATTTTTTGGAATTCATTTTCGAACAACCTGGTTTCTGAGAGAAAAACCAAGGTGGGATCTTGAGCTTTGATAAGCTTTATTAAATGATGAACTGCATCCGGATTCCCAAGCCCTCTACAGTTCCAAACTAAGATCGTCATTAATATCGGCGAGGCTGCGTCGCAGCCTCTACCGCTGGTTATATCAAAAAAGACTCATCCTCCCCCTCTTGAAGCCTTTGACGCTTCCCTTCTCTAACAATTTCCATATCAGACATGACGCTACTCTCCTCGATCTGCCCTTGTCTTTTCTTTCTCAAGACCACCTCCTTCTTCGTAGGTATTTGATTATTTTCCCTCTTCCTTGCACATTATTTAATCGATGGTCGTCGAAGATTTCTTCTATCCCCTTTATCTTTATCCGTTCAGACAGAGCCAAACCCTATAGAAAAAGATGTCACTTCATCATTCACCTCTGAAAAATTACCGTCAAAATTAGGAGTAGCAATGTGAGATTAGCCGGGTGGTGGGATATTTGGGTTGGCGGGTGTAAAATTATGTTGCTTAACTGTATCATTCTTTTGATGAAAAGGATAGGTTTAATCTAGTTGGTGTATACTAAAAGATTCGGGATGTAATGGTTCACACTTCTTTCCAGAGCTAGGCTGACCAATGGAGTGGTCCTGTAATTGGAATAAGAGATTAGTGGGACAGACTCCGAGCCATTATTATTGTTGATAAGGTATCTGGGGAAGGAGAATGTATCGAGTGGTTAAGGTTTGCATGAAGGATTGATATTTGCTGGGATTCTTATTGATGGGTCAAATCCACAACCCCAACATTGGGGGGACTACTCATTTGAGGAAGCAAGTGATCCTATTTTGAGGGATTGGTTATAAAGGGTTGGACATCACAGTTTTTTTGGCTTGAATGGAGCTCAACATTGCTATCAGTTTGCAACTTAAGGCCTTTATTCATCAGTGCTGTAAACTCTTCAATACTTAACACATTCTGACTACTACCCGTTTTAACTTTCTCCCCAATCTGCCTTAGTAAATCTAGCATTTCATCCATATTCCCTTCCCTATTCTCACCCGTAGGGCTCTGCTTAGTCTGATTCAACAATGAAGAGTCCTTAGGAGTCCCATCAGCTTGCGATTTTGGGAATAGTTTCCTTCTTGCCGCAGGTTCTTGAGTAAAACCTGAGTCAATCCGAATTGTACGGCGAAACGGAGAAGCTCTGATTTCTTCACCTACTTTCAAACCAATATTTTGCAAATTCGTCCCACTTGAAATACGTTCACAGTGTTTGAAACTGTGACTACATCTAGCTTAATAATAACAAAATGTAGGAAGACTTTCATACTTTAAGGGAATACAATATGGCTTCCCAGCATAATTGATCATTATGCTTTTCTTGAGAGGTTTTTCCAGATTCAATCGAACCTTGAATCTAATATACTTCCCTCAATCCTCTTTATCGTCTTCCGGCCATGACACAAACTCACCCAATCGATTCCCCAATAATTTACCCATCTCTATGTTCATACAATCCATTGGAAGATCATAAGCTTAACCCAAAAAGATTCTGAATTCAGGGCAATCGAGGAGGGTTGATCATCAACATTAATCTGTTTGAGCACCAACACATTCTTGTCAAAGTGCCAAGGCGAATGGTCCAAAACAAACTGGAGATCCTGCCAATGTTGAAACTGGAATAAAACCACATCCTTATTCCATTCTCTGCCCATGACACCATACTTTGGCTTCCAAAATTTCGACATCAAGTCCATCATAGCAAACTTATTAAATGGTCTATCAGTCCATCGCTTCCCAGACAAACACAGCTTTACCTTCTCAGCCTCTTTAGCAATCAAACTTTCCGTAATAACCAGAACTTCATCATCAATATCCGCTTTACGATCCTCCTCTTATCTCAAAAGAGCCATCTAATCCACAACCAATCAAAACTATGATGCTTAGATTCAAGGATGCAGAGAGGAAAATGACCTGAAACCGCAAACCTGACACAAAGCAAGAAAACGAATTAAAAACAAAAGCAGAACACACGAAAACGATAGGAAAGATAGAACAGAGGAAGGGAAACAAAAAAGAAAATGTGAAGAGATTGCAACAGAGAAATAAGGGAAATTGATAAACAGGACTCTAGAGACTAGAGGACCTGACTGCTATGACGATAGAAAAACCTAATCTCAAAAGAAAGAGAACCCAGATCCCACAGAGGGGAAAACCCAAAATAAATGAGCAAATTAAACATTAAATACGCTATTTACTCTATTTTAACAAATTTTATGACATTTACTACTACAAACTTCTAAAATATCATACTCACTTATAATTTTCCCATATTTATTATAAACTTAACTAAATATGAGTCCAGGCATATTTTTGATCGAATAATATAATAACCCAACTGGATTTTCTAATAAGCTTGTAATATTGATCCAACAAAAAGGCTTCAATGGATTTAATATTTATTATGCACAAATTAACACAACTTATATTCTTATTGGTTAGACATGTGTTTGTTCTTAAAATTAACTTTCTGAAAATGGATTTATTTTGTATTTTGAAAGATAATAATATTCATCTAATTAGTTTAATTATACCTGATAATGTAGAAAAAATTGAAAAAAAAAAGGTAATTTCATCACCTTTTAACTCAAAATGTTAGAAAGAGGCCTCTAGTGTGGTAGCAAAGATTAATAAAAGTGGATGCATACTCTAGAGTCAAGCAAGTTGAAATACTTTTGGAGAAGTAAAATAAATAAAACAAACCAAACAAGCAGATTTGAAAAGTTTTCCTTCCTATTATAATTGTCTCCAACCAAACAAGACCTAACTAAAACTTTATTGTTTGTAGGAAAATGAAGGGAAGAGAAAGGGGAAATGAATTTTTTAAATTTCCATTGGTTGAATAAGAAATAAGAGCAAAGTAGAGAGAATTGAAATAGAAGAAAGGAAATACAAACTAAAACAATTTCTCTCCAAATTAGAGAGAAAGAGAGGGAATTTGTGATATTATAAAAAAAATTGAATATTATTTTTCTCTAATAATCTTAATAAAATTTATTTTCTTCAACGATTTCATTTTTTTTTTCAATAATTAAATTTAACAAACCAAACAATAAAATCAGAGACGTAGAGAAATAAAAGCCATGAAAAGCGTTGTATCCGTGAAAATTAGGATATATATAATTGAAATAACATGTATTCGAAAAGCGGCTCAGTAAAATATTTTGTTAAAACGAGTTTATTCTCTTAGCATACACTTAATTAATTAATGTTATATGCAATAGTATTGGCTTGAAGTAATGGGAGATGGGAATTTTTTTTTTTTTTTCCGTTTTCTTTGATTTTTTTTTTTTCCCTCAAATTTTCCTTTTCTTTGACACAATAAAATGTTTGTTTGAAATTAAATTAAAGAAAGAAATGGTGGTGGTTGGTTTCAGCCAGTGGTAATTAGCTTACAATTTCAACGACAAGAGTAAACATAAGTGAAAAAAGGTTTAAAGCAAAATGACAAAAGACAAAAACACCCTTTCAACTATCTGGCGGTGTGAACGTTAAAGAAACGCGCAATGTACGAGCGTAGGGACCAGTTAAGGTATAAATGTTGACGTTACAGCGTAGGTAGCTAGTGGGACATTTTTTTTTTTTGGAATAAAAATCTAGCGCCTGAAATGCGACAATATCTTTACACATATAGCCATAAAACCAACTCAAATAACAATAATGCCACTACAGCAGTAAATACAAGCTAAACACTTCGCAATGGCATGACCTGTAATTAAAAGAAAAACTAAGAGTAAATATAAAAAATTTCAACTAAAATGATTTTATTTTAAGCAAAAAGATGGAGGTATTTTTCGCCAATGGATTCACTTTCACGGATTGTTTGATACCTGCCGTTGTTTACAGCTGATTTTTATTTCTGCCTATAAAATTTTGGCCATTTCCTTAGTCACTCAAACCTTCTCTTTTTCTCTCACTACACTTTCTTGTGAGCTAAACAGGAAAAAGAAAAGGAAAAAAGCAAAACCCACAATCAAGATTCAAGAATTAACGGCAGAAATGGACTCGATTTCAGGAACTAGAAGAGCTTGTTTTGTTGAAGAAGATGATGGGTTGGCTTCTTTAGCTGATATTGAAGCCGGGTGTTCAGGGAATTTAAATCAAAACCATCCATTTTTTACAAGGTCACTTTGTTGTTATGGATGGAGAAGCAGTATCAGAAATCTATCATCATCATCGTCATCATCTTCATCTTCTTTTTCTTCTTTTTCTCCAAGATCTAGTAGGTTTTATGATGCAAGATTCGAAGATCATCAACCCCATTTCTTGGAATCTTGTTTTCTTTGCAAAAAACCGTTGGGTGATAACAGAGACATCTTTATGTACAGGTATTAATTTTTTTTCTTTTCTTTGTTGTTTAAAACTGCAATTGAAATCCAAAAAAGATCCGTAATTTCAAAATCTTTAGCTTTATTAGTGTGTGAGAATTAGGTAAAATTTAGAAATCCAAGTTAGGGTTTTTGATTAGTTAAATTTAATTTTGAAATGCAGAGGGGACACTCCATTCTGTAGTGAAGAGTGCAGGCAAGAACAAATAGAGATTGATGAAGCTAAAGATAAAAATTTGAACCTTTCTTCTTCAATGAAAGCATTAAGAAAAAAGGAACAAAGAAAATCTTCAGCATCTCCTACAAAATCCGCAAATTATCCTTCTCGTGCAGGCACTGTAGCTGCAGCTTAATAACTCAGATCAAAAGTTCATATATATATATATATACAGAGTTTTTTTTTTTTTTCTGTAATCTTATGAACAAAAATAGTAAGGGAAAGAAGTGAACTCCGGGTCGGGCAGAGAAGAAGACCCATTTTTGAGAATTTTCTTTTGTTTGTACCCTTTAAAGGGTTTTGATGTGAATCATAAATATTATGTGTATGAGTAGAGGAAGGTGGTGTGTGTGTGTGTGTGGTGTGGGTTGTACATTTGTAGTGTGATGGATATATCAACTACGAACCTTGAATCAAGAAAAAGAATGAAAGGAAAGAAGAATCTCTCTTTTTATGGTTTGTATTTATGTGATTTAGATTGATGAGAGTGTTAATTAAATAAAAAGAATTATTGACGGGATTTTTGTGAAAAGATTAACAAAATCTTAGTATTTCATATTTAATTAAGACCATAAAATTGTAATTATTGAATAAAAATGCCAAAAAATATCTCAATTTCCTTCCCAATGAATTTTTCTTTTCCTTCCCCTCTCAAGTTGGTTTGTTTGATGGTCTAAGCTTTGTTTTTATTAGTGACTTTTTTAAGTAGTGAAAAGAACCTTCATGACATGTTGGAAAAAGGAAAGAAGCTTCAAGAAGTAGAGGTCCCAGTTATTTAATGTGAAAAACCATCCTCCATTTTCTAATGAATACAAGGTGCGAGTAACCATTTTAAATAATAAAAGGGTTAAAAGGTTTGAAGTAAAGGGGGGTAAAACTGTTGTTTGCTGACAAAATGACAATATCACTTTACATTTGATCCAGCATAAATTTAGCCAAGTAGATTTTTGTCTGGAGGGGGTGGGGTTGGAAGAAATGGAGAAGTCGTTGGTGCAGAGGTTGAATCACCAACGTTCAAAACGTTTCATACTTATAAATATACACTCCACTCCTTAGATGCGTGAATTATATGCATGCGTAGATATTCATATTAAAATAAAAAATAAATTGATTTTTGTTTCGAGTAATTTTTTAACTGCTCTCAATTGAGTATCTAAACTGGAATATTATATTGTGAGGTTCAATTGAGAGACTTACTGATCGTCGATTGATCTAAAATTTTGTGAAAATAATATTTGAGTATTAAAAATATATTTTGTAATGTTTTCGAAATTTTTGGTACGGCAGATTATTTCCATAAAATTTTTAAAAAGAGGTTTTGGTTTATTAAATGGACATCATAAGTAATTCGTCATCCTTAGGTTTCTGAAAGGATTATGTACAATTATTTTTAAATGGTTTTTAAATTCAGTCCACTTTATATTTACACTTAATGCATCATTTGTTGGTGGTGGCAGACCTACTCACATGAAATAGGAGTCAATAATTGACCCCTTTTTTTACTTATTACTTTAAAAATTTATGGGATTTATTATGAATGAACGCATAAAATATTTGATATTAAATACATATTTTTGTCCAAATTTCAAAATAATTTTCAACTATGAAAAAAAATATATATTTTATTGTAAACATTATTTTTACAAAAAGGTAAATTTAAAGTTATTTATTTCATAAAAATGACATTCACACTGTTACACTCATCAATTTAGCAAAACGTTTTGTATATAAATTTTTTTTCTAATAAATTTTCTAAAATCAAGGAGTGATATAATTTTTTACTGTTACTATTATATCAAAATTATCGTTTATTTGACGGTAGAAAAAAAAAATCATCTGGGTTGACTACTGTTTACCGTGTATAGTTAGTTGAATTTTTATCAAATTGTGTTTAATTATTATGTTATTCATTTATGATAATTTTTTGTCAAAATAAGGGATTTGACCGATGGCTTTTAGCAGTAAAAACTGAGTTATTTTTCATGAGTATATTTGTTTTGTTTGTGATGTGTAACTTGGTAGATTATTATGTAATTATTATTATTATTATTATTTTAATGAATAAATATTAAAAAATTATTAATTTATTTTACATTTGATATATAATATTAATGTAGAATTTTTATTACACATGCAAAATTTTAGGCACTTTTATTACTTTTAATACTTTAAAAATATATTAATTCACTCAGTAATAGTTAATTAAAGATTAATTAGTCTTTAAAAATATACTGACAAACTTTGGGTTTTTTTATTTAAAAAAAATTAAAGGAATGTTTCTCAAACTTAACATGCATTTTTTCTCACATCGTGTATTGATTAAGATTTGTTATGATATACAAGTTAGGGATTAACCATTTTAAACCAGTAGATTTGGACCTAAGTAGTTGAAAAAGTATTTCAGATAAGGAAAACGGTTATTGATTGAGAAGAGAGAGAGAAGCAAAATTATATTAAATCTATCTCAATCTCAAAGTTTCAACTAGTTATATACAAGGACTAAACTAGTAAATATCAATCAAGCTAATTAAATTACATTACAGTCTCTAAAGTATTTAAGCAATAACATTTCTACCCTTTTTCTTTATTCTATTTATACTCCCCTCAAGTTGAACATAGATGTTGAGAATGTTCAACTTGCTTTGAAAATACTAAAATTGAGATGGATGCAAAGCTTTGGTGAACAAATCAGTTATTTGCTCTCTTATCTTCAAATAAACTGGTTGTAAAATGCCTAATACAATCTTTTCTATGATAAAATGACAGTCAATTTCTATATGTTTTATTCTCTCATGGAACACTAGCAATTTGGATTGCTGACATGCTATCAAAGAAAAGAGCAATAGGTTGAGGTAAAGAAACTTAAAAATCCTTGAATAGAGTGATGAGCCAAAGAATTTCAAATGTTGCTGCGGGGTTGAGGTAAAGAAACTTAAAAACCCTTGAATAGAGTGATGAGCCAAAGAATTTCAAATGTTGCTGCGGCCATGGACCTATACTCTACTTCTGCAGAACTTCTTAAAACAGTTACCTGCTTCTTAGATTTCCAGCTTATCAATGAACTTCCAAGGAAAATACAAAACCTAGTTAAAGATCTTCTAGTCTCCACACAAGAAGCCCAATCACTATCACAATAGGCATTGAGCTCAATTTTAGATGTTGCAAAAAGAAATAAACCCTGACTTAGTGCAGCCTTAAGATATCTCAAAATCTTGTATGCAGCTTATAGATGAACACCAGCTAGTTTTTCCATAAATTGAGATAAAATATGAACTCCATAGGCTATGTATGGCTTGGTTAGAGTCAGATACATCAATTTTCCAATGAACTATCTTAAAAGAGTGGGATCTTCAAGCAAATCTTCATTAGTATGAGCTAGTTTGACATTTACTTCAACTGGAATTGAACTAGGTTTGCAACCTAGAAAACCAAATCAGATTATTCTCTCTTTATTGATACCAAATCTTCATTGATACCTTAAAGCCTATTTCAACCCATACAATGACTTCTTAAGTTTGCACATCAAGGGCCTTTTTATATTGTGACTATCATGCTCCCCCTTAGGTTTGTACCCTATAGGCAAACTCATAAAGATCTCTTCATCCAAATTAGGGGTGTTCAGGTTCGGTTCGGTGAACCGAACCGAACCGATAGTGGCGAACCGAAGAAAACCAAAAACCGATAGCGTAGAACCGTAACCGAACCGATAACTTTAGAAATTGAACCGAACCGATAATATCGGTTCGGTTTCGGTTCGAAACCGAAAGTCGAAAAATGATGAGGTGGCAGCGTATTTAAGGTTAAAATTAGGGGTGTTTATGTGTTTAAATCAAACAAAAACGGCATCTTTTTCCAAACGGTTCGGTTTCGGTTCGGTTCGATTTTGGAAGGCGGCAACCGATAATCGAACCGAAATTATCGGTTCGGTTCGGTTTTGAGAGGCTAACAACCGAAAACCGAAAATAACCGAAATTTCGGTTCGGTTCGGCTCGGTTCGCGGTTCGGTTTTCGGTTAGCGGTTTATTTGAACACCCCTAGTTTAGCTCTACTAGGCATTTAAGTGAACACAGGGATAAAGTCTCTATCTGTATTTTCAGTATGGTAGAGATTTGTTCTTACTAATACCGAACTCTATCATTTCAATTTAATCGGCCGTATTCAAAATTCAATCAACATCAAAATTTGATCGGTGTTACGACTGACTCAGTCCGTATCACCTTTAGATCTCTTTCTCTATTCAATCCGTTCAAAATTTCGCAGTACTGCTAAGTATATGATGCATCATACCCTTATCTCACTAGTTCAGCTTATCCTAAGTAGAGCAATAAATATTTACTGTATCATTTTCACATTTATCAAATATCTCTTCAATTTCTTTTCCATAATT